>JASMMZ010000003.1:15946838-16031270 GCA_038502455.1 Anisogramma anomala | reverse complement strand
GACTAGCCCAGACAGGCTTGATGGTGCGCATGGTACGTACGTCAAACCCAACCCTGACGACTGATCCAACCCATCTCCCCCGACCTGTTCGACTGCCTCTCCCCACCAGCTGCCGTGGCTGGTCAAATGATGGCAATCGTCCGATTCTTTTCTGTCAGTGACGCTTTGGCCCTTGGCCTGGCTGACAATGCGTGGGCGACATCGATCCGTTCAATGCGCATAAAACTTGTGGAAATCAATTATGCGAAATTGTCGCTGCGATCCACCCAGATATCCTCCAGCTCTGCGAAGCTTTGGAAGTGCACGGGGCGGTGCCCGTCGCTGTAGAACGGCAGGGGCGTGTCAAGCTTGACACGCACGGGCTTCTTCTCGACCCCTGAGAAAGCAGAGCCCATGAAGCTGTAGTTCCACTGGCCCGACTCAGGCACCAGGAAGAATCCTCTGTACCGTGGGCTCAGCAGCAGCTTGCGCTTCTCGCCCATGGTCGTGGTGAAGCCCTGCGGCTGGTCGCTCTGCAAGTCCCGGTTGTCCACGCCCCACTTGTAGCCTGGAGGCGTGAGCGCCCAGGCCGAGAGAGACACACTGCCTGGCGTGAACGACACATCCACCGTGAGCGTCTTGTTCTTGTCCCACTCGGGGTGAGCGTCGAGGAGCTTGGCGTGCTCGGTCACGTCGGCTGCTGACATGTATGGGAGCTCGTTGCCAGACATCGTGTGGATTAGACCGAGCGGCTCCATGCCCTTCAGCATCTCGTGCTGGGGGAGCTGCTTGGGCAACTGAACGTTCCGAAGCCCACCGATCTGAGGGACCAGCACGATGCATTTGATCTCCTTGACCTGGTCATTGTCGGGCGGCGAGGCGCCGTACAGGTACCCAGCTACCTGAACACGCAGATCCGCAATAGTAATGAAGCGCTTGAGAATGTTGTTCGGCATGACATAGGTGATGTCGTCCAAATCGTTGTCCACCGGAGACACATAGATGTTGTTCGAGCGAGTACGCAGATTCGAGCTCGCGATGGCTCGTGTGCGCCACTCTGTCTTGGACGCAAATGTCTGTTGTTCGAACTGGGAGGTCGTGGTCACGATGATCTCCTCGCCGTGAACGTTCTGCGTCTTCGTCGTGACGGCAGTGACTTGCTGCTGCTCTTGTTGTTGCTTCTCAATCTCCGCAGCCTGCTGTCTCTGCATGGACGGTGCCGAGATTTCCATACCAAGAATGATGTCTCGCACTTCACTGCTCGTCAAGCTGGAGACGTTGACGTTGTTCTTCTTGCCGTAGTCGTTCAAGATAAGATCACGTAAGGAAGTCTCCACCTTGACCCAATCTTCATCCACCAAAGTTGGCCAGATGTGGTGCTCTTGGGTGATGACCGTCTTATCCGGCCGCAGTATCAGCTTTGTCTTGTCCATGTTGACATGCAGAGCGCGAAGAATGAGAATCAGCCTGGAGAAGGCTGTGTACGATGAAATGGTCTTGAGCCACTCGTCGTAGAGATTGAACAACACCATCTGGGGTTCCGTGGCCCGTAGAATCATGTCGCCAAGCTTCTCAACTTTCATTGCAGCCTGGAAAGGCAGTTGCAACTCAGAGGCTCGGATGGAGATGTTGGGGAAATCAAGCAAGTTCACTTCCAGAGGATCCAGAAGTCCCTTTCTGGTCACGATAAGCTGTTTTGGAGCTTCCTCGTGTGGGAGAGACCGAATGAGCGCAGCGACTTCCTCTGCAGTCTTCCATTTGGCAAGTTGGCCAAGACCTGTTGATTATTAGCAAGAATTTCACAAGGTGAAGGATCAAAAGTACTCACGCTTCTGTCCAGCCCAGACACTGGTGTGGATGATCTTCAAGAACAGTTGACCAGTTCGAGGATTGAAGATGAAGATGGCACCGTTGATGGGCTTGGTTGTGAGGTTTCCTTCGAATGTCTTGTGGATGGTAACTAGAAAAAGTCAGTAATTCGCAACACGAAGAGGGCTCGCGCAAGAAATGTACCCCTGTAGACATTTGTATCGTCGATGAATAGTTGCGTCTGGTTCGAGAACAGCTCGGAGTAGTTCTGAGAGTTCAAGAACTCCTGATTCGACTCCGATGCGTAGAGCTGCAATCCCTTGCGGATGCGCTCACGCAAAACGTACAGAGCAGGATTGGCCTTCATAATCTTGGCCATGGCTTGCTGAATGAGGTTTTTGAGGCCGGGGAAGTACTGGCCGTACGCCGAGTAAAGATTGTAGGCAAGATCCTGCGTTGATACTCAGTGTTAAGTCCGGAAGAATGGTAGAAAAGCATACTTACGATGCAGATCATGAGACCAGTAGCCGAGGGATAGAGACTCATGCTGTCTGTGGTGTAGTCGAGGTATTTGGCACGAGTGTAACCTGATGAGTGTCAGCATCCTGCCGCGGGGCTTGAACTGAAAAAGCACTTACGCTCCACATCGTGACTGTCGTAGTCTCCATACCGCAGCTGCACGTCAATCCAGAACTTGTTCGTCGTAGTTGACTCCACAATGTCCTTCGTGTCGAAGAGCATGGACGGGCGGGTGACGTTCCACTTGTGGCTTGCAAAAAGCTGAATGTCGGCACCTGGTTCCTTGGTGTTAGCTAATACAGGAGGGAGAGACAAGCGGACATCGCTTACAGGAACTATTCATCTTGTAACTCTTCCTGGGGTGGATGGTCTGGAGCAGTTGTCAGCAGGAGTCACACAAAATTTGGGTGGAGAGATGGCTCACCTCCTTCTGGACAGATTCAATGCCTAGTGACTCCAGCTCCTGATCAAAGACCTGGCAAAGATCCATGGTCACACTCTCGTGGATCTTCTGCCACAAGTGAGCACGGAAAATTTGAATCAACGAGATCTTGAGCGTCGGGATCTTGCCATGAAGGAAGATACCGGTGAGATCCAGTTGGACTTGGAAACCAACATAGACATTTGCTCGATTGATGGTCCTGCTGCAGTGTCAGTCTCCAATGTCTAAAGCGAGTAGAACAGGACAGAAGGACTTACGGTGACCACCAGAGGGTGAAGCGGCGATTGGGGATCTGGTTGAGACCAGAGCGCTGAGCATTTGTGAGCTTCTTGAATTTCATCGATTCTAAACAAGTCAGAATTAGTATTCAAAGAGAAATCCGGCGCCAAGGAGAGTGAATATGAGTTGCAAGATGGTGGGGAAGAGAAGGATGGGAGGCAAAAACGCAGCACTTTCAACCTCCTAAATGCCCCGATACTCAGCCGGACGGACTGTGGGTTATCTATCATAGTCGCCTGTGGGCACATTGCCTCTGAAATAATTGCCTGCTGGACAGCCGCATGCCTCTTCTTGGGGCCTAGCAGGGAATAAACTGGCAGGGCTACAGAGTGAACGGAGAGAAAGGCGGGAGACAAGATGATGATGAGCAGAGCGGGACCAAAGGGAAGAGTACATAATGAAGATGAGTCTTGAGATGGCGAGCTTACCTTCGAACCCAGAAGCCTTCTCCCCTACACAACAATCTGGAGTCAGCGCTTGTCTACTGTGGTGGATAGGATGGGTAGCAAAATATGTAGCAGTAGTACTAGGAAGTGCGTACAGAACAGGCCTTCCCATGATGCGAAGCCTGTGGCTTTAAACAATGTGTGTTCAAGGATAGTCTCGACACCGCCGAGCTGTAGCACAACATGTCAGTGAACACAGTCGAACAGTGACAGCGGAAAGTTACAAGTACCGCTTGAATCACGTCGGTCCGGTAGGCATTGAGGTTCCAAAGCTTGCCATCGTGGCGTTGGGATGTCCCTGCCGAGTGTTAGCACCTTGTCGTCGTGCGAACATAGTTGTTTACGTACAGTGGAAGGGATTCGCCCTCATCTGCTGGTAGATCTTGAACTCTGAGCGCGTTCTAAATCCCTTATCGAAGCTGAGCGTTGAGCGGTCTTTCTGGAAGAGCGTATTGATACGGGGCAGACCGCGGTCCCAGCTGTCTTCGAGGTCTTCGAGTGTCAATCTCCTGTTCTGTTGATTGGCCTCGAGCCGCTTTTGTGAGTATTCAGTCCAGACGCGCTGAGAGTCGATGAACTCAGACTCCCATGGAATGATGTATCTATAAGAATGGGTCAGCAGAAGCGTGGCGTGATGTCAGTAGCAAGAGACGCTGCACCGACCTGAAGATGTTGGGTATCAGTGTCTCTTCACTGCTGGACATCCCCGCACGGAAGTGGGTGACACCTGTGTCTGTCTGCTTGGACCATCTCTTATCGGAGCTGGGAATCAATATATGGGAGCCGGAAATCATGCCCAGGCCACCGAGTTCCTTGGGAGTGTAGAAGACCGCAGGCGGGAACCGCGAGGGCATCTTGGAATTCAATCCGATCTTGACGCGAGTCTGGATTTTTGTTTCACATTTCACGATAGTATCCAGGAGGGTGATGGTAGACACAGCCGCTTCCCTGTAGTAAGTGAAGAGGGCGATCAGAGCCGCTGTTTTGAAGAGTCAGCGCCCAGGCATTGCAAGAGGATATGGAGAGGGTGCATAGACTTACTGTTCCACTTGTTGGCGATCTTCGTGAAAGTCGTGGAGCCAGACGACATAAGGATTTGGCGGATACGGTTGTTAAACTTCTGAACATCCTCCTCGGTGACCTGGAGGAAGGCGTGCGCCGTCCTCTCCTTGGTTGTGTTGTCCACCAAACTCCAAACGCTGTCCTTCACTGGAAATTCCTCGTTCTGGTTGCGAATCTTGGGCAAGATGCGAACTTCGAAACCGCACATGGAAAATAGCAGGTTGGGGTTGTCCCGACTGTACACACTGGCGAACGTCTCATCCCACTCGATCGTTGTGATCGACCTGGGCAAACGGTTCTTCAGGTCCCAGAACACGGCACGGCCAAGGTTGACGTCGTGTCGCATCAGCCTCATACGAGAGTCCCTGGGCCAGCACTTCTTGCTCTTATACCCAATGACGTTCTCGAAGTTGGGGTCGGGCTGCTCGGTCAAGAACCGCTGGATCAGATCTCTTGATTCTTCTGCAGAGAACCTCAAGAACATCCAGATTCTGTCAATGTACCGGGTGTAGAGACGAATGGGGTGCTTGGACTCAGTTTCGCGATCGCGGAACTGAAGGAAGTCGTTGGGGTTCTGTGGCGGCCCGGCAATTTCAGTCGCTCGCTGAGGACCCAGCAGCAACAGATCAAGAACAAGGCCGTAATACTGGAAGACAAAAGCGGAGAATTGCAGACCGCGAATCATACCGTAGCTGTTGACGTGGTTCATGTCTTTGTAGGTCAAGGTCACGTTGTTCTTTGCCGTGATGTAGTCCGCCAAGTTGTGGTCCATGATCAGCCGTAGAAGAGAGTTGAGCAGTGTCAGCTCAATCTTCTCGTAGACCTTGGACAGCTGAGTTTCGATCATAACATTGCACTCGCCGTCCTCGGTGACCCAGACCTTGTCCAAGTTGTTGATACCTTGAGCCCACTTGTAGGTCAGCAGCGGCGGGACTTCGGAGTCTGAAGGTTTGATCCAGGCAGGGAACAAGTGACGCTGGTCGGCTTGATACCAAAGGTACTGATCCAGGTACGCATCGCTGATCTTCTCGATTGGCTCGATGTCGTAAACAGGATTGATGGTGCTGTAGTTGTCATTCATGTCAATGCCAACCTCCTTGAAAGCGCGCTGAGTGAGCAAGAAACGCTTGATCCGCTCCAATGTTGTGCCAGGGCCATCGTAGGCCTGCTCGATGAGCGCCAATTCCTCACGCTGGCTTTGATTGAGCCGGCCCTTGGTGGAGTACGCTTCCCGGAGTCGTTCCAGCGCCAAAATCAGAATCTTGGTGTCGTGCTTGTAAGACACGCTGGGGAATGGGATTGGAGAGAATTTCCGTGACTCTAGCCAGTGAACCATGGTGGTGTAGATCGCGACAGCCTCTTCAGACGACACGTAAGGGCCGTCCTTCATGTGGTTGTGCTGCCGCTCTTGCTCAGCCTTCAGCCAGAGGCGCGTGAGTCGTCCAACGTTCTTCTTTGCGACAGTCTTGTCCACCGTGGCACCTCTCCTGATTCTCTCGCGATTGTAGTGTGCAACCGAGATCCACCAATCAGCTTTGGCCTTCACATACCGCAGAATGATGTTCTCAATGGCGGCTGGCAGGCCAGGAACCTTCCAAGGTATGTTGCTCTTCCAGCATCTCCATGCCTCAGATAGGTGCTGCAGCACAGTATTCACCTTGTTCTGTTTGATACCTTCGGGCATCATGTCCATAAGATCCGCCATCACCGAGGCTCGGAGCTCAAGATCAAAGTGAGACTCCACGCGCTGCTTGGTAACCGTCTTGGCAACACCCTTCGAATGACGACCCTCAAATTGACGCGACAGCAAGTTTCCAAGCCATCGCTCGAGGAGAGGAATGATGCCGCGCATGAAGAACAGCCAGACTCTCCATGCTGGTGCCCAGAAACCACAACCAGGTCCCTTGCCGACTGGTCCCGCGTTGAACCGGTAGTAGATCAAGTGCTTCAGATCCTTGCATGTGCGAATTTGGTGCATGAGCTTGTACTTGTAACGGTACATACCGGTGAGTTGGCCAACATGGTTGAAGGCATAGAGGATGCCATCAGCAAGCTGGAAAGCGTCGATGTTGCCCAAGCGGTATTGCACTTGCGCATCGACGATGAGCTTGGTCAGGCGCAAGATCTCGCGCATCAGGTGAAAAGCATTGCCGAAACGGGACTTCTTTCGCTCCTTCGTGGTCAGAGTCTTGACAGGTTTCAGATTGAAATTGTAGTCGAGGTGGAGGTAGGTCAAGTTCTTCCTATGAATGAGCAGGTTGAGCATATTGAAACCCTGCCTGCAGACTTGGAGCCCTGCCTCGACCCAGTCGATGGTAGTCTGCTGGAAGAACTTGGTGGCCTTCAAGGTGCGGAGCAAGTTCTGTCTCTGCAATGACTTGGGTTTGCTCTTGTGCAGCTCATTCAAGACAAAAGACTTCAACATCTTCTGATACGAGACTCGAACCTTTACGGGCTGCTTGGGCGGGCAGTGCTCCAGATACCACTGCTTGATAAGCGGCACATCCTGGGCTCGCACCATACGGCCAGATCGGCGGTCGAACGGGAATGGCGCCCACCAGAGCTCGATGGCAGAGGCAGTCTCATCCGTGTACAATTCCTCATCAGCCATGAAAGGCTCCACGCCTGCTGGGAGAGTGAAAGCGTCTTCCTCTGGCTCCTCATTGCTGTTCTCGCCGAACAGCTCGTCCTCGTGGCTAATGGTGAGGTTCTTCGGAGCCACGTCTCGCAAGGAAATCGGGTTGATGGCTTTGTCGAAATAGAATGCAGGCAGACTGGGATCTTCGTTTCTGGTGTACACGGTCTGAGGGTATGAATGCCAAGAGAGATGGACACTCCTAGGCAGAGAATTGTACAAGAAGGGGAAGGCCACCCGGTACTCGGTCCTGACGGGGTTTCTGAAGATGATGCGGTCAATGGCGTTGAATTCACCAAAGTCCTCGTCGTTCGGATCGATATCCTTGTACAGCGGCTCGAATCGGGGACCGCCAGGAAGTGCGACATTGAGCGCCTTGGCCGTTAGGAAGCCTTTCAGGTCGAACAGGTAGAAGTAGTTCTTGTCGTAAACGTCGGAAACGAGGGGCCTACTAAGCCGATACAGGGCGGCCATCTGCGGCAAGCTCAGGTTCCACTTCTTGTAACTCGGGCCGTTCACGTGCGATGTGTCGACGAGTGGCCGGTGGTCATAGAACCATTCATAAATGGCCTCGTCGTCCTCATCATCCAACTCCATCTGCACTGGCTCCAGAGGCTCCACGTCTTCCAAGTTCTCGGACCATGATAGCGGAGGCTCCTCGTCATCAAATGGGGGGAAGCGCATCCTCTTGAACAGTCGTCGGTCGCTCTTTTCCTTTCGCATGATGACCCACATGGAGCCCCATTGCGCTTGAAAAACCGGCTCGATCACACGGGGCACCTCGTTGACGAGTGTCAGGCATCCGTTGACGTGGTAGAGAACCTTGACCTCCCGCGCTGATTCCCATGGCATGGGCATGTTTTCCAGTAGCTTCATGACCGCGTGCGGCATGAACTTCAAGGCGCCCAGGTAGCTCCGCTTGTCAGCCGTGTACTTCTTCTGCGACACATCGCCAATGTCCTTGACGATTTTGCGCAGATGCTCGGGCGGCATGTCAGCCTTCTGAGTCTCGACAAAGCCTCCCTTGCGCTTCTCGCCGAATCGATTGCGCTGCATGCGAAGCCATTCCTTCTTTTTCTGTTCGAACTTGGCGAGCTGGGGGTCTGCTGTCGGACGGAAGCCAGGGGGCGGCGGTGGCGGCGGGCCGCCCGGGGGAGGAGGTAGTTGCGAAGGTGGAGGAGGCTGCGCAGAGTCCGGAGGGGGGGGAGGCGGGCCCCAGCCTGGAGGCGGTGGTGGGTGGCCAGCCATGGTGACGCCGTTCGGGGTTGTCGAGAGCAGCGCGTCAGACAGACTCGAGGAGACTGGACCGTCCGCTATGCTCGATGCTCGCACGTCGCAAACAGCGAGACAGTTTCACCTATAGGCTCAGTTTAGTGGCGGTACTTGGGTATTTTGTTGTCAGTATCTTGGCGCATACAGCTGTTCTTCAGGTGCCAGTGTCATCGGGACTCTTCGATGACGGTGATCAGATGTGGTTGCGATCTGGCCAAACTTGACAAGGTAGAGTGGGACACCGTAAGTGGCTGTCGAGCTTGAACATGAAGTGAAGAAAATCAATGATTCGGCTCACAGTACGCAACTTCCGATTTAGCACTCTAGCCACTTTGGGACTAGCACCATGCCACATTCCCCTCCAAGTCCCTACTATGGTATGAGGCATACTGTATGTATTTTTCAAAGTATTGATTTATTTTGATAAGTAAAAAATGAGGCAATTTGGCTATCCTGAAATGCATTTCCTTGATTTTATAACAGTTGAATTTTGAATTATGAGTTGACTTTTAGGACGTTCAGGGCAGGAACACCTGGTCCCTTGTCCATGTCACCACCTGGACGCAGGCAGGAACTCAGCTAAACTACCAATTTCCAGGTTGTCTTCCACTTCAACTACAAAAAAGATTGAACCTGCGAGAGCTGTCTTACCCCACAAGTCATAGATTTCATACTTCATTTTTGTGACTCAATCCTTGTGTGGAGCAACCGAAGTCCCAGCAGCCGAAACAGCCGCAAAGGACTAGGATCAGTCAGCTGATTTGCCCCACTAAAACGCTGACCAGGGAAAGATTTTGGTTATCTTTCTTTGTGTCAGCCCCTCTTTCCAACAACCCGTGCAGAGCTCCCGCTCGCTCTCTCATTAAACAAAGTTGGCCACTGTCCAAGTGACTCACGACATTCCATCTAACTGCGCAACCATTCAATCAATCCAGCAAAGCAGTCAAAATGTCTCGATTCTTCCGTGGCGCTGATGACAGCTCGTCTGAGAGCAGCAGCGATGAGGAGGAGCTCTACTCGGGCGACGAGCAAAACGAGAAGGAGGAGAATTCCGATGACGAGGAGTCCGACGAGGAGGCAGAGGATGACTCCGATGATGACTCCAGCGACAGCGATGCAGGAAAGGGTAAGGGCGGCAACCGTTTCTTGGAGGGTGCGTCCGAGAGCGAGGACAGCGATACCGAGCAGACAACTAAAGTCAAGTCGGCCAAGGACAAGCGACACGACGAGCTCGAGGCCACCATCACCCTGATCACCAATGCCGAGAAGATCAACGACTGGAACACCATCTCCACTGGTAAGCCCTGTCTATTTGCCCACTTTGCGATCCTACAGTGATGTTGACGTGCATCAGAGTTCGACAAGCTCAATCGCCAGGCCGAGAAGCTCAAAGGCACCGGCAAAGCTCCCAAGCGCTACATCAAGGCCATCGCCGATCTCGAAGACTTGATGAACGAGGCCATTACCAAGCAGAAAGTCCTCCCGAAGAAGATGAACAAGCTGAACGCTCAGGGTCTCAACGCCGTCAAGCAAAAGATCAAGAAGATCAACAAGGAGTACCAGGCCCAGATCGACGAGTATCGCGAGGACAAGGATGTCTACATGTTCGATTCCGAGTCCGAAGAGGAGGTGGTGATCAAGCCCAAGAAGGTCCGCATCAAGGAGAGCTACCACGTCGGCGCCAAAGACGACGATGACGATGAGGGTTTCGCGACTGTCGGCAAGGGCGGAAAGCTGCTCCAGTTCACCCCGGAGAGTATTTTCAAGCACCTGCGATCAATCATGGAGTCTCGCGGCAGGAAGAACACGGACAGGGTTGAGCAGATCAAGATCATGGAGAAGCTCAACGAGATATCCACCACCCCGTACCAACGCATTCGCGTGCTGCTCACCATCATCTCCACTCGATTCGACCTTGGCTCCGGCGCAGCTACGTCCATGGCCACGGACCACTGGAAGGCGGCCGAGAAGGAGATTGGGCAGCTGCTGGATACCCTGAACGAGCATACCGAGTATATTGTGCTTGAGAACGCTGAGGAGTGGGAGGACGACGACGCACCTCCTACTATGCAGGAGGGCCAAAAATACATCAAAGTCCCCGGCAGTGTGGTGTCATACATCGAGCGTTTGGACGATGAGCTTACTCGGTCGCTGCAAAACATCGATCCTCACACGTCCGAATACATTGAGCGCCTGACGGACGAGTCGTCTCTCTACAACTTGATTGTCAAATCGCAACTGTACTACGAGCTGCTGCGCAAGGACACCAGCTTGGACTTCGACCAGGAGAACATCAACCGCATTATGAGCCGTCGTTTGGAGCACATCTACTTCAAGGTAAGTTTCGAATCCTAGTCGCTGCGTCGAAAAACTTGGCTAATCCGTCTCAGCCTGCCCAAGTGGTTAAAACTCTTGAGGAGAACTCTTGGAAGGAGTTGCCCGCCGATGTGGACTCTACGGTCACCCCCAAGGCCACGAGCACCGATGCCCTGGACCTCGTCAACATCGTTAGCAACTACCTATTCACCAACAGTGAGGGCTACACCCGGGCACGGGCCATGCTCTGCCACGTATATTTCCAGGCTCTGCACGACAACTACTACAAGGCTCGCGACATGATGTTGATGTCTCATTTGCAGGATTCCATCAGTACCTTCAACGTTGCCACCCAGATCCTATATAACCGTACGCTTGTGCAAGTCGGCCTCTGTGCATTCCGCGCAGGCCTCGTGTACGATGCCCAGAACACACTGCAGGAGATCTGTGGCAGTGGCCGTCAGAAGGAGCTGCTCGCTCAGGGCGTCATGATCCAGCGTTATAGCCAGGTGTCCCCAGAGCAAGAGCGCTTGGAGAGGCAACGACAGCTGCCTTTCCACCTGCACATCAACCTGGAGCTGCTTGAGTGTGTGTACCTGACCTGCAGCATGCTTCTGGAGATTCCTCTGCTGGCTCAGATTGGCTCATCTCCGGACGTTAAGAAGCGAGTGATCAGCAAGACCTACCGCCGCATGTTGGAATACCACGAGCGACAGATCTTCACCGGCCCCCCGGAGAACACCAGAGACCATGTCATGCAGGCCTCTAAGGCTCTGGCTGCAGGGGAGTGGAAGAAGGCGACCGAGTTCATCCACGCCATCAAAATCTGGGAGCTGATGCCAAACTCGGAGAACATCAAGACTATGTTGGCCAAGCAAATCCAGGAAGAGGGCCTGCGAACATACCTGTTCACATACGCACCTTTCTACGACACACTCTCTGTGGACAACCTCAGCAGCATGTTCGAGCTCGAGCCACGGAAGACCTCTGCTATAGTCAGCAAGATGATCAGCCACGAGGAGCTGGCTGCAGCGCTCGACCAAGTCTCCAAGACTGTCATCTTCCGCAAGGGTGTTGAGCTAAGCCGTCTCCAGAGTCTCGCTCTGGCGCTGTCGGATAAAGCCAGCAACCTAATGGAGTCCAACGAGCGGACGCTGGAGCAGCGGACACAGGGATCGACCAACGCATTCGAGCGGTCGACGCGTGGGCGCGGAGGACGGGGCGGTGGCCGCGGCCGTGGTGGTGCCAGGGGTGGTGGTCAGACGGGCCCTAGACAGACCGGCGGCACTCAGTTCACGGGCGGTGCCCTAGGCGCTGCTGTTCGCGGTTGAATGTGGTGCTTCGCTCCGTTCTGCTTTTTCTTTCAGGCCTTGGTTGCATAGGACGGGTCGTCCTTGCTCGGGGGGCGGGGGGCAAGGATTGGAAAACTCGCGGGGTAGAAACTCGCGGGATAGACAAAGCGAGTTTATTCAGAAACATGCATAATTGACAGCGTTTCTCACAGAAAACGAGGGGTGAACGAATGGTAGGCAGGACGCCTCGCCTTCTACAGTGAATGCTTGGACAGATCCCTCTTGATACCCATTTGTGGCATGAAAGGGAGTTCGTTGGCTGTTCAATCTCTGGTTAAGGGTTAGGGGATAAGAGGGGGCGCGGTGCAGGGATCTGCAACCGATCAAATACAAGATGCGCTGAAAATCGTTTGAAGCGAGTTCAAGATGCCAGTGCCTTCCACCACAGACCAATACCACACCCACACACCATGCCGCCGAGGATACCACTCGCGCATGTCGCAAGATGCTGCCGAACCTCCATTGAATGCCCAAAGGCGCCACCACGGACTGCGCTCCTCGTCTCGCTCTTTGCGGGCCTCTCCCTCCACCAACAGCCGCCCACCTCGTCGCCGTCGCCGCAAGCACGGCACGCCTCCATCCTCTCGAACTTGCGCGACAACAAGGGCGCATACAACAAGCGCATCAGGAAGGGCCGCGGCGCTTCGTCGGGCTACGGAAAGACGTCGGGGCGTGGGACCAAGGGTCAGGGCCAGCATGGCAAGGTGAAGCCCTGGTTCCAGGGTGGGCAGACGCCGCTGATCTTCAAGCACGGCCGCATGGGCTTTACGAACCAGTACGTCTACAGGTGGCACTTCGCTTTGCGACACTGCACTGCGAGACCACGGTCTGGGGGGCCCCCATGGCTGACTTGACACCCCCAACCCCCACAGCGGCAAAGAAGACCTCGCCGAGGTGAACCTCGCGCGCCTGCAGGCCTGGATCGACGCGGGGCGCCTCGACCCGACGCAGCCGATCACGCCGAAGGAGCTCATCCGGTGCCGGCTGATCGGCAGCGTGCCGGACGGCGTCAAGCTGCTGCTGCACGGGCGGCGCGAGCCCGCAGCGGCGCTCAAGCAGCCGCTGGCGATCACGGTGTCGCGGGCGTCGGCGAGCGCGATCGCGGCGGTCGAGGCGGCGGGCGGCACCGTCGTCACGCGCTACTACACGAAGCAGGCGATCAAGAACCTGCTGGCGGGCCGCAGCGCGCACTCGGACGCGCCGCTGCCGGTGGGCAAGGCGCACGTCGTCGACGAGGTCAACAAGGCGCGCCGCGAGGGGTTCCTGAAGAGGCTGCCGGACCCGGTCGACCGGTGGCGTATCGAGTACTACCGGGATCCGGCGCACAGGGGGTACCTGAGCCACCAAGTCACGCCGGGCGAGAGTCCGAGTCTGTTCTTCAAGGTGCCGCAGGAGCTTACGCAGAAGAGGGAGAAGGTGGCCAAGAAAGGGTCGAACCGTGACAAGTTGCTGTTTGATCTGCGGTAGAAGCTGCATAGCATGTAGCAAAACTCGTGTACATTTCAACGAACCGCCTGTATGCTACGAGGTTGACCCACGAGTATTGCTTGTCGATTCCGGTTCACACAGCATTAAAGGTTCCTCACTGATCACATCTATGCCACGACAACAAAATACCTGGAAGAACACCAGATTAGTCTATACGGCAACCTTGCTGAGTAATCGGCTCTGCGAGCAAACCGCGTCAGCGAAGACTTGAACGTTAAAATTTGTTCAATTTGTTGGTAGGCCTTGAGTCGTTGCAACGATACTCGATTCGAATCACTGTGGTCGAAGTAACTGGTGGTATTTTTTTTTATTGTATTGTACTATCACCGGGCAGTGCCTGCCGCGAAGCGGCGCACTGGCTGCTACGAAATATCCCTGTAGATACCGGCGGGAGGGATCGTAACGTGGGCCTTGGCAGCCTGAAGAGGCCTCTGTCGGCCCCCGCTATCCCTCCAATGAAGACCTTAGGGTGCCCTGCAGTTTAGAGCCCCGTAAGCGTATAAACTGTAGCCTTAGTTAGGTCATATAACGTGGCCGTCTTAGTTCCCACCTAACGCCTAATCGCATTAGAAATATGACCGATTTGGTTCCTTAAATGAAAAGAACTCCGTAAAACTATAAAAAATGTAGTAAAAGCCCTTAAAAGAAGCGAAAGTAAAAACGCGTGTAAAGTTACGTGTAAGTATTAAGAAAAGTTTCGTATTTACAAAAGACCCCTTTATATATACGTGGTAGTTTATACATCATCGTTTTATATAAAAGGTACACCTTATTAATACGACTCCAAAACTTTAAACCTTTTTCAAATTGATTGTTAAAATAACTAAAAAAAAATAGGTTTTTTTTCGTACCTTAATACCTTATATCCTTACCTTCCCTTTAAATAGAGTACCCTAATTAATTCCTTTTTATTAATAATATTTATTTATAAAGGTTGTATTATATATATTCAGCATTATTATGTTAGGACCCATAAACTTTTATATTCTAAACGCGTTAAGTGCGCACCAAACGCGACCCCCCTTTTAACCTTTTCGACTTCCTTTTTTTTCTTTTCCTTCTTTCCTTCTTATACTCTTTTAACCCGCCCGTCTAACACTTACTTCGTTGCAAATAAGGCGTAATCCTATACGAGTAACGTACAGTTCCTTTCAATAAAGATAAGTAACGAAACTTATATTAGGGAAGGAAAGAGTATAAAATGCGCCCGTTACGCGTGTAAAATCCCTTCGATATTTATATTATGAAAAGACCGGATTTAACGTGTAACAGTAATAACTAAACGTAAAAGCGGGTATATTTCTGTCGCCCCTAATGTCATACAGTCGTTAACAGCTTACTGTATTGCCATCGCGATAAAAATGCTTTTTAGGCGCTTAACCGCTTTACGAAACCCCTACGCGCCGCCGTAAAGATAGCAAAGGGTAGCGCGACATAAGTTGTAATAACAGTCCTATTAAGGCAATGGAGTCTCATTACTAAAAAGGCTTAAACAAATACTGATGACGGTAACAAAATTATTAACGAGTGAGAAACGGGTTTTATCTTTAATTAACCCATTACCACTTTCTCTATCGTTGCTTCTACTGCCCTTTACGACCCTATTCCCGTTGTAACCCCGACTTCCTCTTTAAGACTTACAACTTTTTTCTGGGAGAAATGAGCTTGCCGGGCGACCGTTGTTAAGGTTTTGGTAACAGCAATAATAAAACTGGTAAAGGGATAAGCCCCTCCATGATAATAATAATGGTAGTGGTAAAGGTAGTAGTATAGTGTATATATATAAGCCAGCGGGCTTTATACGTATGGATATTACTATATACCCTCATAGATAGTATATATAGGTCAAGTAGCAGTGCACTGTATTGCAGAGTACACTCCTGCAGGGTACACGGTAACGTATCACGCTATAGGCTGCACTGTATTGCAAAGTACACTCCTGCAGGGTACACGGTAACGTATCACGCTATAGGCTGCACTTTTGCAAAACGCAAAGTGTATCATGCATGGATCGGTTTGAAATAATTATTACAGACTGACGGCAATACGTGGATTGGTCTAGAAGAAGTATTCTAGAGTAATACGTTCTGGGTGGAGAGCTTATAAGCTCTCACCTGTGGCGTACACCTCTGGATGTTTTTTCTTGGATTTATCATCTTTTATACTACAATATCAATTACTCTGATTATTCTTTAGTGACCTTAGTTTACGTAAACCTTATAAGCTTAAAACCTTACCAACACTAATTAGTAGCCGACTCAGTCGACTATAAATAGCTTAGGAAAAAAAAGATAAATACACGTTAAATATTTATAATGGAATATTATAGCGGTTCCAACTATTTGTGTTCCAACACTTCGTTTTTACAAGAATTATACGCTGATGTGTATAAAGATTGTAAAAACTGAATAACTTAAAAAAGGAAAACTTTTGTACGATAACACAAACCCTTATTTAGCGTTTTGTTAAAAGCTCCGTTACACTATCATTAACTCTTATTTGATACTTTAACGTACTCGGGTACTTTTTGGAAAGCTTCCTATTACGTACTAGGCCATGTAAGCCAAAATGACCAAGTTTCGAAACCCTTCACTGAAACCCATTTGATTTTTTCATTACGAACCACTCACTTTAGCAAAGCCAAGATCGGTTACATACAAACAAACAACCCGATCGCCTCAGTAAGATCGGTTACATACCAAGTAACTAACCGATCCCTTTACCAAATTTTACTACTACACGTCAATACGGTTAAACTATTGTACACTGGAACACATAATAACTCGACATTTTCCTTACTCTATACAATTTCCCACATCCACCCTATTTATTCTAAGTTTATCTATGTTCACCTTATGTATTTTAAGTTTAGTACCTGTAAAGTTTTGAGTTTTCCTAACTGCTTAGCTAATATGGTATTACTAACTTTAGTAAAACTAATTTGAAAAGTTTAACCAATTTATAATTACGTTTTATTTATATATTATTTGAATTTAATTTATATTAATAGGCGTTAATAAGCTTTATTTCGACCGTTTTCATTACTTTATTTTGTTTATGTTTTTTAAACCACCGTAAACTTCAAATATACCCGAATATAACACGAAATCACGATATTATACCACGTTAACATATCACACAAACGCCTAAAAACAAATTGCAACTATAACCCCAAAACCAACTACACTAAAGAAGGCCAACTCTTCCTTCGACCTCCTAGTCGAATATATAGGAATTAGAAAAGCTATCATATACGAAATCGACTTAGGCCTTTAGAATAATACTATGATTCGCTAATTAAGGAATTAGAACCCTATATTGAAAATACATATATCTTAGCCGTTATATACCGTTACTAGGAAGGGAAAATCAAAAGACCTAACTTATTGAAAGATTTTTATAAAAACTTTTCAAACTGAACATTAGATATATGGTAAATAGTAAACCTTAGTATTTTCAAAGCCTTGTGGATCCAACTAAAAATTAGAGGCATTAATACCTTAGGAAGTAGGAATAACCGCCTTACAAAATCCTTATTCGAAATGGTATAACTTATTAATATATCAAATTAAGAGGATAAAGATTTGTACCTAACGGAATTTATAAAGGAGTGTTACCTTATTAAATAAAACAGATTATTATTAAAACGACGGGGACGAAACGTAAAACGACATAGTCCTATACCTACACTTTGGGTTAAGAGCAAGCTATGAGGGAAAAAAACGACCACAATCCTGATTTATTATATAAGTATAATATACCCCCACACCAACATATATTATAAAATAAAACCGAATACCAAACCACTTCCTGAACGTCGGAAATAACCCGATCTATCATAATAGAATCGGCTGAAAAGCAAGAAATAACCACCCTTAAAATCGATAATCGGCCGGAATACAAAAAAAAACCCGATTTAGAAGATAATAAGCGGCGGAAAATGCTAATACGTACCGTACAAACCGATGCCTATTAACCATAACCTTTACCGCAATTTCCTAACACATCGTTTCCCTACGAATAGGAGCGACCCTACGAAGTTAACCAACTTTACCAGGTTATAAAATAGGGATAATAACCATAGCAGCAAGCCGTACGACGTATTCAATAATAAGATACGTATTATTCTTGACACGTGTAAGAAATTAAATATTAAGTTATTACAATTTTACGTTATTTTACCCGATATACTGTTAGAATAAGCTAAAAAGTGGAATATATACCACCTTATATAAGTAAATATATTTGTAAAGTGTTATAATCGCCTTAAATCTCACTTTACTACGGAAATTAGCTACAATTTACGCGATGAAAACTAAACTAATATAATGTTGGAATCTGTGAAAAACTAGTAGAAAAATACCGATAAAAACTTATAGGAAATCTTTACCGCACTATTAATAAAGTTCCGAAAAAACTAGGTAGCCTTCGAACCGAAATACAAAGGCAACAAACTGTTAATTTACATAGTAATAAAATATTTCCGTAAAAACCCGGATTTTAAACTTACACTATTTAAATCGAGAAAAGATTGAAAAGTCTTTATAAAAGTTTTCAAATATCATTTAAAACCTTTATACGCTAACAAGAAAACGTCAAATTAATATTTATAATTAATAAAACCAGAAACGAAGCTTTAATGACTAAAACGAACCTTGCCAAAACAATTTACCATATTTTAAACCAGATATTTAAAGTTCACCAAAAATAAAACGAACGCTCAAAGTCCAAGTTTTGAAGAGGAAAGTCTAATAATAATAAATAGGGACAATGATTTAAAAACGAAAAAAACGTACCGAAACTAGAGTAGTACTCTCAGAAATATATGCGAAATCCTACAGGTTTCCAAAACCAATATATCGTATACGGAAAAGTCGGCTGCCAATTTACAAACCACTCCGTTTACGAATAAATTCGAATTTAACGACAATTTTAAACCGAATATAATTTTAAAGATCGGATAACAGCCAATTTCCAATATACTTAACCGAATATAAAGGCATAAATCACGAATTTCAACATATACTTTAACGAAGATATATACGAAAAAAACGACCTTGAATAAAATAATGCCTACCTATTAGCCCGCGACGATGAAAACGCATAACGTATTTTCGCTAGTTTACAAAATACCTCCTTTATTTATATTATGAGCTTAGACTACGTAAAAGAAGTACTTAACTCCTATATAACGTTGTAATTTACCCTTTCTAACAGATACGAAACCAGGTTCCAAGGCATTATACTTAATATTCACGTAATCGAAATTTCGACAGCCGAAAAGCGACAATTCGTTGGCGATGGATGTTTTAAATATTCCTCCTTCGTGTTAAGCGTTAATAAAACCCTTCGTAATAAGGAACGAAGAAATCCGCCAGGCTATAATACATTCCAAGTCCTTCAAGCCAACCGAAATTAATATAATCAGCCTTTAGAAGCGTGATTACTATAAGTCCTAGTTTCTGAGTTTAAGTATTATAAAACCTCTAATTATTGTTCTATGTACAGAAAAATCTTTAGGCGAAAGTATTTATTATGAAAGATACGAAAAGGTCCCATAATATATATCTAATAGACCTTAAGAAGTTATACAGTTATATTGTTAAGTCCTGCAGATGTATTGCAAACTTTTATAGTATGTCTTTTTACCTTCTTATCGAAGATATTAAACCCTTATGGGAATTTATACTCAAATACGTCCTAGTCATTCAAAAGGTCGTTAGAAAAATTATCAATAATAGAAAACCTGTTTAAAATATCATTCAAATATTTTTAAATTTATCAACTTTTATTGAAACTGAATAAACCCTTTACTTTAAGGGGTGGGGTTCAAAGTGGTAATAAAACCTTATATTAATTAATAATATTATATACATTTACTTAGTTGGCAGCCTAATTAAACTTGTTTTTTTACAAACTGTTTCGTATCTTATATACCTTGACTAGGAAGTTGTTACTTTTAATATACCTAATTCTTCGAGGCCGGGCTTAGTAATTTTTTCTTATATAATATCGAAGCCGATTCAACTTAAGGGTTTACTATTTAGTAACTTTAACAGTTACCGTAATTGGTTTTTCAATCGTATAAAAAGTATTTAAATATAATCGTATAAAAGCATCTGATTATTCGTATATCGCGACCTCGTTTTAAATGTTGTAAACATAAGGTATAAAAGCTATATCAATATCGAACAAGTTGCGCCCTTTAATATCTCTGCTGCAATAGTTAAAGATCATGTTAATGATGTATATATTTGCCCCAAAAAGGTCTGAATTCTCCCCTAGTACTTCGATTTTATTTCTCTATAAATCACGGTTCAAGTATTTTAAAATACTAATCTGAAAAAAATTATTTGTAAATAGATAATCCATATATTCGTTGGATTTTGCCAGGTCTATCACTGGTGGAGCCATAATTATAATATTGTAAAGTGTATTAAAGCGGTTAGGTAGCGGTTTTTACGTGTACCTAAAATACTTAAGCGGTGTAAATATCGGTTCCGCGTAGTAGATGGGATTCGAATGAGTTTATAATGCAGTATTTAAGACGGTTTAGTCAAAAAACCCAAAATGAAAAGCGTATGAATATGTAAATATAAAGAAACTAAGGTGTAGTAAAACGTTTAAAATAAGGCGTTTAACGCTTACCAGTACAATTGAAATCCAGATAAGGTATGAATGAGACGTAACCAAAAGCTAGTCAGACGTTTCGAATTTGTTTTTTAAACTTTTTGCGAACTTTACAATAGCTAAGCGGCTAATAAACCTAAACATCGCAAGTAGAAACTCAAATAAGTAATGTAGGGCGAGTAAAGGAAAGCGAATGTTAAAAAAGGAGAAAAAAGGATGTGGAAAGATATATATGTATACGATCCGGGGCGGTTTAAAAGGTTCGGATATCGTATTATAGCAGTTTATATTATTTACAAACGATATAGGCGTTGTATTTTAACCGCTCTTGTAATTTGTAAGGGGTGCGAGTATTAAGTTTTGGCCGTTCTTATATTTCGAGAACGGTGTAAATATCATATCTAAACTGCTCCCTAAATATAGAAACGGTCTAGATACTATATTTAAATCGGATAGGTTCTAACAAAAGGTTTCGTAACTTGATAGTTTTGGCTCGTGTAACCTATTATATAACAAAACGCCCTCCCAAAAGTGCCCAGGTACGTTTGAAACGTCAAAGAGAGTTAACGGATAACGTAATAGAGCTTTTCATAAACAAGGCACTAACTAGTTAATAATATCATACTCAAGTTGTTCTTTTCAAGATCATTCTGGCCCTTACAATCTTATTACGCTTCGAGTTTCAAAGGCGCTCCCACATAATTATAAACTCTCGTATGGTTTTTAAAAGTTGTAATATTAAATTACAAATGATTAGGACCGTTATAACATCCCGCTGTAAATATTTAACTTCGATTTATCTTATTTTTCCTAGGCTATTGATAATCAACCTAGTTAGCTACTAAGAAGTATTAGTAAGATATTTATTACTTTAAAGTAAAAAAAAAGGTAATTAAAAATATTGGTGTGTATTAAAGTAAAATAAAATGTCCAAGAGAAAAGAGGCATTCGGAGAGTATACGCCACAAGTAAGAAGTTATAAACCTCTCACCCAGTCAGTGGCACTCTACCATACACTCTACAAATCTCTATTCTGGGTAGTAGCACTCTATCGTACAATCTTCAAATATCACTTCTTAGCAGTGGCACGCTATTATACACTCTTCAAGAATGCACCTTGTAGAGAGGTACGTTACAGTGCATACTGTAAGATGCTCTTCATGGTGTAGCCGTTTACAAACCATAGGGCTATATGGTACTATCTACATATAACGTATAAAGAACCTCGTAAATGTTTTATTTACCAACTTAATAATAAAAGGTTTTAGTTACATAATTTTAATCAAAGCGTATTAGAAGTAAAACCCCTCGATATTTTATTTGGGTGTTTCAAAGATTTTAATCAAAATCCATAAGTCCCCCGTTTTTACCGCTTTTTAAAGTGTAATGCGTTAGGTGGAGTAATATTTCGAATAATTTTCAACAGGACTTTAAGGTCTTTTTGTAAACGTAAAAACTCTTACAACGTTGGGAAAACTGGAGTCATATTTCAACTTATTACCGTAACCTATAAAATGGTTGGGTTTGTTATAATGAAAGCGAAGGGCATAAAACCTCTATTTTCCGTACTCGTAGGCAAAGTTGGGGTTATCATGTAAACGGCAGATAAAAGCGTACGAAGGGCTTTTTAGTGGGGTTTTAAAATCTATTCGCTAAAAGTAAAAAGAGAAACTAAAGGATACGTAAAATTATTCGTAAATATAGGTATATTTTTGTTATTCATATTCTTACGCCTTTTTCAACGAGGTAATCGGTAGCCTATATTTCAATATGTAATACTAACGTTTGGTGTTTAGTAAACCTGAGACCGTTAAAACGTATAACGAAGGTATTAATAACCTTTTCATACGCTTTATAAACGGATTCGCGAGCCTTAAATTCGCGCTTTTATGTATTGAACGCTCTATATAAGAACTTGGCATTAAAGCGTTACAAGCGATACGTAAAAACATCTTTTTACGCTAGAAGTAATTTAGTTATCTAAAGCTTGTACAAAGGAATTTGTGAATTCTTAAAAGATCGGGCTTCCTTTATAAGCGTATTGAGGGCGTTTGTGGTTAGTTTGGCCCCTCTGGTGGTAGCCATGAAGGGAATCATTGGAAAAAATTTCCTGTGATGTTAAAATATCGTATGTAAGTCTGGTGGCGGCACTAACAAACGTGGCGTTTTCCTATGAATATGTCGGGAAAGATGAAAACTAGTGGTATTGCATTAGTAAAAGTTATGTCTAAGTTTTAAGTTGAGTAGGTCGCTAGCTAGCCAACCTGTACCCTAATCTGTATGGGCTAAATCTTGGCCTGTATACGTTAAATGGTCATACCACAGTTATTTTGTAGCTAGTACAATTAATCATTATTTTAATTTTAACGAATTTTTGTTTTTATGCCAATGTTTCATTTTATGAAGTTCTAGCAATAACAATAATTCCACCTATCTTTAACGGTTTTTTTATTTTTCTTTACTTATTTCACATCAAAATTAACCTTTCATTATACATAATCAACCTATAATTTGAAACGTTTACCATACCACATCCCGTATATAAATCTTTCGTTACAAACATGAAATATTTATATACAACCAGGTTTTTATCATTTAACAATAACCTTAGTGTTTTTGTTAATGTTAGCATCGCTCTGATAATCTTTCAATTTATTAGGATACCACTATTTATAATCATTATATACCGTCTTTTTTATGAAACCCTTGACCCGAATAATCAACTTATTACTATTTATAAACTTTTATAATACTTTATTTCATATAACTTTTAATATAATACCAATTGGGTTTTCTTACCATTGATATTGATAGGTTTCTGGATGTTACAATGTTTCTCGATTCGAATTGTTGTTGAATTAATAGTAGTATTAAAAAGGTTAAGTGGTGGATTGTTGTTACTTTCAAGTTTGGCAGACCGCTTGCTAGTCTGCGTACTACTTTATATAGCCAACTGCTTAGTCCATACACCACATTGAATTTGGAATTCTACTAGAATTGACATGCAGTCTATATAGTGGTCAACTTACAGTTGGTACAGTCAATTTAACTGTTCTCTAATTGATCTATTAAAATAGCAGTTAATATTGTTCGGACATTGGCGGCTATTTGTTTTGTGGTGTCAATACGTTTTTTAAGACAATCAATTAGTATTGTAAGTGCTTACATTTGTTTTTCTTACTACTATTTGTATGCTAGTTGCACTTCCTACCACTTGTAATCTCAAAAATAAGTGAGTTTTCCATTGCTTTTGTATTCTTATCCCTCCATATACATACAAAACTCAACCGTGTTTGTTAATAAAGTCCATATTGTTTACAATCTGACAGTTTTTTTTTATTTGCTAGGGTACCTTTGCCTCGCCTTTTGTCCATTGTCATGTGCGTTAGTCTTGCCAAGTAGCCTTTCCATATAACACTCTATCCATATAGTTATCATATTACTGTTCAAAAACTTTTCCAAGGCTTTGTTTGGGATAGCCTGTGTTATAACATTAGATGATTTATTCTTGCTATCGATCGATCAGAGCTCTTCAGTCTCACTGCTTTCGTAAGCTTCGTAGAAATCTATTACGTTAATGATTAGGCTCTTTTCATTAGTTGTTTGAAGATTGTAAAGGCATTCCAATAGGCTTCATAAATCAGTACAAATAACGATCGGAATCGGTGAGATCTTCAATTGTTTAGTGATGTTATCAAGGGTTTTCCAAATAAAGATTCGCATATCGAAGTCATTTATGATATTGTACACTTCGGAAGAAAATATACTACATATAATCATTTCGAATTTTATGGAAGTCGAATAAATTAGATTATCGATAATAGAACACTCTTCATATTACAATTCGTCCTCGTTCAAAATAATTTTAAGCAGTTTTATTTGAGATAATATATTAGTATTTATTCCGAAAAAGCTGTTTTTGAAAATTATTTACTTGGTTTTCGATAGGTTAATATGGATTATATTGATCTTTCAGTCTAGATGGTTCATTCATTACCTTAATCGACTACTTAGATGGTAGTAATTCTGATAAGTGGGGTCTTGAGTTTGTATTTCAATTGATAAGTCGTGTGATGCTTTCGGTTGGTATAAGGTTATAATGTAGCTGTTCTAAACATATTGTTTTATATATTACTAGTTGCTAACAACGTTAAATTCATCCACTTAATCAAAATAGTTCATTTACCCCTCTAGCTGAAATTAAGGTATCTAGTATTAGAATTGTCAACACTGTATATGCAGATTAACAAACTGTTGAAATCTAGGTGTTTACCTTTAGCCAAAGTTGTGATGGACTTACAATTCCGGAACTTTGAATCCTCATTCGCACGTTGCTTTGTTATTATAAAGCCTAGAATTCCAACGAAAAATATATCGTTAATTTTTATGTTTGCTATGCTGAAATCCTCATCCGTTTGCGTAATTAATTGGTATAGGTTTTAAGTTAAGGATTTTATTTTTTTGGTACTTCAGTGCGATTAGTAAGTCAATAACTAATAGATACTTGTTTGAAAAAATCTATATAGTGGTTTAACGTATTGTATCACTATTGTCAATGGGTATTTACTATAGAGTTCCAAGTGTAACTTTGGTAAAAAGATTATTTATTAATTGGTAGCAAGTTATTTGTTCGCTTGAATAATTTTACAGGTATTAATAATAAACTTCCCATTAGTACCTGCAATGAAACTTACTAGAAAAACAACCATTAAATGTTAATCAATCTTTTAAACCATTAGTTACTATATAAGGATCTAGTTTTTAACTTTATCTTCATATTTTTAAGCGATCAATCTTGATTTTTCGTACGGCCTATTAGTGGTCTTGTTTCATTTCATTTATTATTTTTAAATTCAAAGTGTTCAAGTTAGAGTTGCTAAGATCGAAGTTGCGATTGGTTACAAATTGAACAACATTTTTCATAGGGAGTTCATCGATTTTAATCCTATCGTTTTTTTACGAGTTTTTTCTAAGTTTTAATGATTCTTTATATGTGAAACTTACCTGCCAAATATTAATCTTCCTATTTTTTCTTACTGATCTGATCAATTATATATGTATGTATTGACTTATATTTCTTATTGTTCTTCGTGTGGTCTCTTTTTTTAGTAGTCGAGCACGCCGTCGTCATTCTATTAGCTTGTTAACCATTTTTGGAGGTGGGTAATATTAACTTATTCACTTAGATTAAGGATTCTTATGTGAAATAAATGGGCCAGAGCTGTCGCTTAAAGTGGTCGGATACTGTCTATAATACTCGATGAAGAAAAAAAGGAGAACTTCTACTAAGGAGTTGTTACGGAGTTATAAAAAAAGGTGTGGCCCGGTCACGTGACATATGAGGGTATGCTCCCGTACAGATTCCAAGCGGCTACAGATTACCGTAGGAGTATATATGGTAACTACCAGAGCTAGATTCCTGATAACCATTAGCCTAGGTATTAGCTTTTAATATTACCCCTCGGCTTACCCCCTTCCCTCCCCCCCATGGTATGGTATGAAAGGCAGTAAAATGTGTTAGCGAGGTATGGCAGATGCGTGATAACCGCTTCGGAGCGGTTTGGAGTACCGTAATATCGTATAAAATATTTCAGTTATCAAATGATTTAACAACGCGTGATGGATATTAGTACTAGCTTTTTTAAAGCTCTTCCTATAAAGAATTCCGCAGGCCCCCCCACCTAAAAATATAAAACTTTCTTTTTTAAGCATCTTTCAATATAATTAGTACGTCGATCTTTTTATACTATTAGTGCCTTAATATTTTACCACTTTATTAAAGGAAAACTTTTATTATTATTGTTGTTGTCTATTAATATTAATCTCCAATTTGTAATTGAGGTCGACAGAGTTATTAGATATGTCAGTATACCTGTTTTGAAGTTGCTTGACTTTTGTTAACGAGTATATAGTTTTTTGCCATATGCTTCATTAATATGTATATAAGTGATACTCGTAAATAAATGTGATTTAAATTCATTTATAAGATAGCTTATAACTTTAAGAAGTTTTTTTAAGAGATTGACGGTAATTTCGAATTCGTGTAACGGTTAAGAAACTGTCAACGAATAGTAAAATACCGGTATCCGATACCGTTTGTATTTCATTGAAGCGATTGGTCGTAATTTTCGTTATATATATACCTCGTTGGATTGAAACCCCGATATAAACAAAGTATTAGAGAAGTTATCCGAAGCCTATCTAGCTTTTGATGTTTAAAAACGGAGTAAGTTGTTAGTCTATAAGTTGCTTTTAAGTGTTAAGAAGCGGTTGAATAACGTATATACTTATGTTATCGTCGTTTAGAAGGTTATAAGAGTGTATTGGGTAACTTTGAAGAAGTTGAATACCCGAATGGGTATAACTTCGGTATTTGTCACTCCTATTTGCTTCGGCGACTTCCGGGCCATATAACATTTTAACGAGGAGCGTGATTTTTAAGTAAGTAGAGTATATTGAAAATAAGCGTGGCTATCGCGGTTAAAGAACGGGTAAGAAGCCTCATTGAAGGCGATTAAGCAGTTAGTTAAAGTGTTCAAGCGTATTAATGACAGTTTAGACCACATTAAGGGCAATTTGAATAAACTAATCAAAATATGTAAGAAAATTCTGGATGTTAACGGTTTGAGCGAGAGTTCAGATAATGATTATTACAATGACATCGTTGAGTACATTCTCCATACCCGTGAAATAGAGTCTCTTACGCCGCTTAGTGACGTGAAATAGCAAAATGAAAAATTTAAAGCAATTTAAAAAAAATTACGTTAGGATCAAAAAGTACCACTATTAAAAATATAAACTGTTTCGACGCCAGCAAAGCTAAATTTAATTTTAACACAAATAAGAAAATATTATTACTTGAGTCGATGATCATGATTAAAATTGTTAGACTTATCATCTTTTATATTTTGAAAACCCGTATTACTTTCCTTTTTTTTTTCTTTGACGAATTTGAAGACACTTAACTTCAACGTTAATTTAAAAATCAATAAATTAGTTGAATATAGCTAAAGGTTTTCCCTTTTTTTCAAAAAAAAGAATACTTGTAATTTCACTTGTCAAAATCAAATGAAACTGTAATAAACTTAACGAAATCGGATATATCTTAACTATATCAACTCTTCATTCAATCATCAATGAAAAAACTACAAGGAATCCCCTAATCCATTGGTACAATAATACTAAAACCTTTTCAATAAAATATATCTCAAAATTTTATTTCTATCATAAAACCCATAATTGAAATACCACAGAACTTTAAGTTCATTTGAAAAAACAACAACACTGAAAATTACAAAATTGAACTTAACGGTTTCTATTTGGCTAAAATGCCTTTCTTATACGTTATGAACTCGGCAGGTTTTTTTTATAGGACTAAATTCTTTACAATACTAAGAAATAAATCATTGCGGGAACCGTTGAGGATATTATAAATAAATATGTACGTTAAACCGGTAAATCTCATCATTTATAATACAGGAATCATTTTTCGGTAATAAAGTTCGAAGTTAATGCTAAAAAATAGGGATATAATACAAATAAGTTACTATTAACGTTTATTATAACATTGACAAGGTCTAATATATATATGTGCTACTTTATAGGGCGTATTCAATCCTTTCATTAAAGACCAGAAGTTGTATATAACAAAAAAAACGTTTTCAAATAGAACTAAAACATTTTAACAATATTATTGACCCTAATAATTCAATACCAATCCTACTCGTATTTAGTGTATATCTTCGTTTAATAAATGAATATTTTATATCTCAAAATACTTAAAGAAGTTTGTGACTTATGGTAAAAAATGAGGAAAATTTTGAATTAAACTAAAAAGAATTTAAATTAACGACACCCAAAACACCAGGAAAAGCAAACAGTGTTGTTATATCTTTATCTTCACAATGTAGTCGATTCGAACTGCAAGCATTTAAATTAACAATACTTCAAACACCAGGGAAAAAAAACAGTGATGGTTGGCCTTTATCGTTGCAATGTAATCTATTTGAATCACTATGGTTGAAGTAACTAGTACTGCATTGGAATTTGTTCTAGTTGATTAGTTGTAAGTTCTAAGTTTGACAAACTACTAGCCGGTCTGTACGCTAATTTGTATGGCCAAAAGCTTTGGCATATGCTCCACTTTGAAGTGGGCACCTACTTCATTGCATTTGCATTGCAATCCTACAAACTGCCTCCAATTTGAAGTCAGTACAATCAACTAAATTGGAAGTTTAATTGACTTGACTTTACTGCATTTGACTGCTATTCCAACGCAATTAATCTTTACTTGTGCGTTTTTTAAAGGGTTTACCCGGTGTGTTAATAATGGTTTAAAATTTAATTTAAGGGTAAGTTTTCCGGTAGACTTTTCCTTTTAAGATACTCATATCGTTGTATATGCTATTTTAGGCCTATAGTTCTTGTTACCTGCCTTCTTTTTAGTATGTATTCTCTTTTTAGGTTGGCTTTTACGCCGTCGAAGTTTTATTAGTTTATTAACGATAGATTTATGATGATTATGTGGCTCGATTCTCTCAATTCAGTGGTTATCGACGTTAGGATCTTTATTAAACTTGGAAGGTTTTTTATACGGTTTAACCTATGTAAATCGGAAAGTAACAGGACTTTTAGTGGTTTTAACCATTAGGTTTAAGTTGGTGATACTTAAAATCTTATACGGTTAGTTATATTTGATGGGCTTTCGTTACTTAAGGACTTTTTTTTAAAGGGGTAAGGATAGTAAGTCTATTATTGACGGTTTTTCTCTGCTGTTAAGAGTGTTGTTTACTTGGCGGCGTACCGATTTCTTTTTTAGTTTTTTTATGACTTTACTGTATATTACGATACGTTTTCGGGTATTTCGAGATAGTGACGACTTCGTCGTCATATGTAGGTATGCTTTGAATAACAGCAAAGTTAGTATAAGGCCGTTAGGGCTGATAATATAGTTAAGACCTTTTACTACCATTTAAAACCGTATTTTTTAACTTATAAAGGTTTTGATTTCTAAAGTAAAAATATCGTAGGCCTTTGGTAATAAAGAATAAGCTTTTGTAACCTTATTAATATCTTAATATGTTTTAATAGAAATATGTTTGCATTAAACCTTTATGAACTGAGTATTAGCTTAAAACTTTATCGTGATAAAGTTAGTATTAGCGTTGTAAATTAGTATATTCCGTAGCCTCAATTACGTGTTAATCCACAAAATACGCAGTATTTTCCACGTTTCTTTATCGTAATGGCGTTAAGGAATTCGGTGTTTTAAAAGCTGTAGCGAAATTTACGATATAAAAAACTAATGTTCTATCTAAATAAAACACATTTACGAAAATCTTACAGTTAAAATATTGATTTTTTTAACTTGAATTTCAATTTTAGAGGGAGTGGAAGTGTGTTTAACAATGGTAGTAAAGCTGTTTAATTGACTTCAACGCTAACAAATCCATATTTTCATAAATAGTCGCTTTTAGGACCTTATAAAGTCTATTAGTCATTGGATAATTAAACCTATAATATAGTTAACGAATTTTGAACTTTATCAAGTTCAATACCATTACTTTTAAATTTTAAATATAAAACTATTGATACTTTTATTTAAAGTTAAATAGAAACCTTTTATTATTTTTAACGTAAATCAATTTATTAGTTTCAAAGTTAACGCTAATAACGAGATTTTTTACGTCTGGAAAGTGTAAAGAAAGAGAGGTAAGGGATTCCAAAATATAAAAAACAAGAAGGCCAAAGATAATAGCAATAGCCGTCGATTTAAGTGAAAGAGACTTTTTTTCCAGGGTTAAAGCCGACCTTTTCTTTGTTAGCATTCATATAGTTAATTTCCATAGCCATATTCGTATTCGTTTTTCATACGACGTATTACGAATAATTTTTATAAAGTACTACATTACTCCAATGTCCGGCATAATACCTTAAAATACTTGTTTCGTATAGGGATCTTAAATAGTAAAGAGGTGCGTAAGGCTAGTATCTTTATCGTTATATCAGTGATAAGGGTTTTAATTGTCTGGCGGTATGTAAATATGTAGTCGGAAAGTTATTAAGTTGTTTTTATTCTAGTATTAGAATTTTTATGGCAACTGATATCCTGGAGCTTTCTTTTTTCAACTTCTTTTCTTTTGAAGTTTAAAACTTATTTCGAATAATTCTCATTATAAACGGAGATAAATTATATGTAATATATCGTTTACTTTACCTCGCGTTTGAAAATAATATTCCGTATTAACCAGTAGCTTTTCTTGTTGCAAATCCGATATCTTTTAACGTTTCAATTTAAATTAAATTTGTATAGCTGACTTAAAGACCTTGAAAAATAGGAATATCATTCTTCATACATAGCTTGATTACGTCCTCAAATCCAGGCCTTTCGTTAACCGTAGTCGCCGAGCCTTCCGTATCTACGGTCGATGTAGTACATATAGAAGGGGTTTTTTGTTATTGCCAAACTTTGGAGTTTAAAGTTATATATTGGTCGAGTTTGAGATTCGATTCGTTACGGTTGCTAGCGAGGAACGAAACTAGTTAAAAAGCCCTTTATAGATGGTACTAAGGTATTATTAGGCGTGTTTAAACTTTTTACAACCTGTAAAAACTTGGTGAACTTACTATCGAAATGTGTTTTCATCAGCTTTTACGTTCCCTATTTCTTGTTGGCAAAGTATTGGCCTGTTAAGTATCTGATTAAAGAGATCTATCCTATTTTCCGTGTATTTTGTGTAATCTAATATTCAGGACTACCTAATAATATTCTATTCAATGTGGTATTATATAAAATTTATATCGTATACGAAGTAACCCTTAATGTTATAGTAGATTTCGAGAAAAGCGGTATAGTTAGTTAGATACCAAATGTAGTAATCCTCGGCTTAACCGGTAAGAATATTGGGAAATAGAGAGTTAAAACCAGGTAATTTAACCCTTATCTAGCGGTAAAGGTTAAAACATAGACGTAACTTAACTTCGAAGAGGTTATACGGCTTACTGTTATATTTTCACTTTCTTTCCAAAACCTTGACGAATTTGGTAATTAACGCGTAATTATTATTTATTTTAGGGACGTATCGAAGAAGAAGAGTTATATACTAGTCGGAGGGACCCTTTGAATCTCTCGAAAAATATTAGTACTAGTGCTAGTAGGTAGGATAGTTACCTCTGAATGAGTTTCAAGGGAAAAAGCTAGTGGTCGTTTCTATAATAGGTTATAACGTAAAGCCGTTCCTTTTTTTAATTTGGCTATTAAAACTGGAGGTATTAAGGAGCTGAAGAAAAAGGGATTTGAGGGTTTTCGCCGCGGAGGACTTAATAATACTCCTTTTAGTATTAATGAGTATGTGGAGGTTTTTGTTTAATTAACTGGTGAATTTGAAGGCTTATAATATATAGATTAATTACTTTCATACTGTTATTGGTATTTGACCGTTTATTTTAGGTTAGAGGGTTCAAAAAACTTATTTAGATTTGTTTAGACTTTTGCGGATGCTTGTGAGGGTGTTAAGGAATTTTATCGTTAGTAATACCTTTACACTGTACTTTAAAGATTTATTAGAGGTCTTTATAGGTGGCGCATTTATTGAGTACATTTGTCAAATTACCTCTTTTCCCTTTTTCCATAGTGAGGTCGAGGCTACAGTTAACGAGTTGAACTTTTAGCCTAACCTTAGTGTATTTTTCTGCTATCTTCTATGTGTCCAGATTCTATTTCTAAGCTATTTTTGAAAATAATCGTACTTTTATAGGGTTCTAACGGTTCTAGTGGGATTTGAATCAAGAATGTAAGAGCCGATTACGTTGGTAAAGTGCTCGACTAAGGGATTTTCGTTAGGTTTAGAAAATTAAACGTCTTTATATTAGTGTCTTTCGAATGTAATTCCGAAGACTATAATCGCTTATTTCCTGATAGGGTTGGTAACAGAATCAATTTTAACGTGTTTTAAAGCTATTACAATAAAAATTAAGGGTTGTAAAAAAAAGTGGGATTAAAGAGTGGGTCATGAGTTTGTTGTTAAAGTTGATATTCAAAATTAAAGTCCGTAGGACTTAGTCGTTTCTTCGGTTTGAAATTTGCAGTTGTAGTACCCACAATATTAGTATTAACTTAGTCATTCACCAACTTGCCGATTTAGTAATTTTTAAAATTTTCAGGCGGTTGATCATAACATTTTTAAGAAGGATTAATAAATACTTTTGTTGTTTTTATTAGTGATACCGTGACTTACTCATAGACGGCCATGAAAAACTAATACAGCTTATACGTCTTCCCTACGTACTGCCGCGAACAACTGATATAGCGAATAGAGCCCCTTCGTAAAAACCTTTCTTCTACCTTTAGCCGCCGTTTAACGTAAAGCGTAACCAGAAGGGAACCTCTTTTTCTACCTAGATTATCTGTGCTTAACCTAATAAGCACTAATCAGTGTTGGTGGGTCTTTATCATTGCAACGTAGTTGATTCGAATCACCGTGATCAAAGTAACTAGTACTACATTGAAATCAGTTGTAGTGATAATTTCTAAGTTTTCCAGACTTCTAGCCGATCTTTAATCTAATTTTTATGGGCAAATGCTTTTTCTTGTACCTTACTTTAAAGTAGAAACCTACCACACTATACTTAAAGTTAATTTGCAGTTATCACAATCAACTAAACTGACAGTTTAGTTGAATTAATTTTATTTCATTTGACTTTCACTCCAACAAGCAGACTATGAACTTATTAAATTCATAATTACAAAACTAAGGTCTTATCTAAAGTAAACCAGGAAAATAAAAAACATGTTAAAATTTTTATATATAGCAAACTCGAAATCAATAATCCAAACTACTTACAGTTTTAAGATATATCTTTTAACTGAGGTTAAACTTACATTAAGGCGATTACCAATGAAAATCTTCAAATAGAACTAATTAACCAATAAAACTCACCTCTACCAATAACTGATAAGCTAATAAAGCGTAATACCGCGGCCAAGAACTGCGTAGCGCCGCTCTTAGCCGCCTTGACAGCGGCGCCAAGAGGCTGCCGAAGGGTCGTTAGGCGCCTAGTCAATGTCTCGGCGGCAATGCTAGCACTGTAAGCAGCTAATAGCTTGGCGGCGGCAATAGCTATGGGGATGTACCCGTTTTTATTTTTGGTGGCTACCAACCTATCAGTTACGGGCCTTCTCACATACAATTAATGATGGCTTTTAAAAGCGTAACAGCCACACTTTTCTTCCGTTCTCCCTTTATCTATATAAGTTCTATAGCTTAACCCCGTGAAAAAGAATCGGATACAACTTGTATAAGACTGAGAGCTCATTAAGATAAAGTGGTGCGGATAAGAACGGACGAGTCAGGGGTGGAAAAACTAAGGTAGGTAGATTAAGAGGCATGTTTAGACTTTAGGAACCTAAAAGGGTTTGGTAAAATCGCTTGGAAATGCAGGCATTTAACGTATATAATAACTGTACATACGTAAACCGCAACTCTATTTCATGAAAAAGCTATCATTTACGTTAGTATAAGGTTTTATGTAAACGATAATTACGAAAAATACAGGTCGTTTACTTTTTACGAAGTCGGGATTAGAAGTGGTGTAAAAAAAGAGTTCAATAAGGTTTTATTTTTATTGGAAAATCTGTGTTTTAGTTATGCAACGTACAGGCTACCAGGTTCATAAGGACCCTCCTGTTGGCAAATCTTTATCGTTACAATGTAGTCTATTCGAATTACTGTAGTCGAAGTAACTAGTGCTGCATTGAAAGTAGTGATGGGTTTACTTCTAAGTTTGACATACTACTAGCTGGTCTGTACACTCATTTGTATGACCAATCACTTGGGTCGTATTCTAACCTGAAGTGGATACCTATTCTACTTAACTTACAGTTGATACAGTCAATTCCACAACCATATAATTAACTTACAATCAGTAGAATTTACTTGATTATATTTTAATTAACTTGTTAACAATAGTAGGAAATTTTTTCTCATACTTTCGACTTTTTGTTTTATTCTTGGGCATGCTAGTGTAACCAACCACTTAGTTGAATTAAGCCTTGGATTCCCTGCTTAATTCATATACCAAACTCTTATTAATTCCAGTTAATTTGTACTGAAACTGATACCAATTACAGCTCTTTGCCCTATATATTCGAGTCTTTCGTTTCTCAAATCCCGTATATAAATCTTTGACTACAAACTTATATGTATTACGTATGTCATTAATTGCGTACCCTTTGCCAGTAGTTTCAATTACCGTTATCGTCACCATGGTAGTTTTCCAGTTTGCCAAGGTATCCCTATTCCTTCATATTACGTGATTTTGCCTTTGCTAGATAGCCTTGTTTGGTGGTTTTGCTATTAGTAGACGTCTTTAAAGCGTATATTTCGACCTTAATAGGTTTGCAAAACTTGTTGGATCTATTGGTTTCGCTGGGCTTGCCTTATCTACTTAGCTTAATAGGCTTAATAGGCCTGTCGCGCTTGTCGAGTTTAATGGGTCTAATAGGCCTGCCGGACCTATTGGGTTTAACGGGCTTGCGGGACCGGTTACGCCTTAGAATTTTGGACTTGTTAGGATTGTGGTACCCATTGCGCCTGTATTTTAGCCTTTTTAACTTTTTAGGCCTGTGCCGTCTATACCTTAAACTTTTGTTTAGTTATCTGGCTATCCCTTTTAAAATGTTTAAGTAGTAGGTTTGGAGGATTTTAAGGGTTTTCAGCTTCTCTTTGGAGTGGTTTTTGTTCTAAGAATTAGAAGGGTCCTTATTTTGAAGAATTTGAAGATTTTTGAATTGAGGAGAGTTTTTGATCATGGCGTATTTGTAAAGTAATTTCGTTAGATTGCTTTTCTTTTTAATTCTTCACGAAAGTGAGATTCCTCGTTTAAACAGTTTAGTTTTCAGCCTGATTTTGATATGTTTGTTTGCCGTTTTTTATATCTTTAAGGTCCAATCCCTAAACCATTTTTGAAAGTTATTAGGTACTTTAAGCTTCTAAAAGGTTTCTACAAGGTTTAAACCGAAGATTAAGTAGTCGATTAAATTGTTTTGGTGTATTGTAATAGTAGTAATTACAGTGTAGTAAGTCAACTTGAATTATAGTAAGGTTGACTATACTGACTGCAAATTGAGTGTATTGTTTGGTGGGTTTGCTGTATTGCCTGCAAATTAAGTACAGTATATCCCCACTTCATACTAGGGTATAGGCCAAGCAATTAGCTATACAAATTACTGTGCAGACCAATTAGTGGTCTCCCAAACATAGAATAATACATTCAACACTTGACCATTGCAATACTACTATTATTTCTACCAAAGCTTCGAATCGACAACATTGCAACATCTAAAAGCCTATTATAGGCAAGGCTTACTTACAATAATCATTGCTTATTAGGTGAAGTATAAATAAGCCAAGTAGAATAAGAAGTTACTTTTCGGTTACGCTTTAGGTTAAACGGCGGCAGGATAAAGGAAAATTCTTACGAAAAGCCTCTATACGCTGTATTGTTGTTCTCAGAAGTAGGTAGGAAAGGCTTATAGAATGTGTAATTGTTCGTGGTGGTCTATAAGTAGCAATAACATCGCTATTGAAAACACTAAGAAATCTTCATTAATTCTTTTTGATAAAAAGAGTTAATATTAACCGCTAAAAGTAATAAATATTATCAAGTTGGCAAACGGCTAAGTTAGTACTATTAAGGTATTACTACTAAAAAAACAACTAAGATCTACACTATTCAACCTCCAGTAACAAACAACTTTCGACTTTATTCTTTACAGTAAACTTTGCCTTTAACACTAAGTTTTTCCATTATATTACTCTTTTTATTTCTCTACGTACCAAAATTCTTCATTTAAACCAAAAACACCAAGAATCATCAAATTACGCTAAAAAAAACCATATTACATAATTTTATGCTAAATTGAGATACCCCTTAACCACCAAATCTTACGTTAGTTAAAACATCGAAATGGTTATCGAAAACACTGAGATTAACATCGTCAAAGACTTTGTTCAAAAAAGTCAATTGAAGGCTTCGGATTTACGTTCGATAGGCATTTTAATAACAACTTTTAGTTTATGGAGACCAACGAAAACTTTACCCATAAATGTTCGACTAACGTAATCAGCTACTTTATCCGTTATTTTAACCTCACCGGAACCGTTTAAAGGCTTGGGGTATGTAAAAACTTTCAAAATAATTTAGAAATTGCATTTTTAATACATGGAAAATAGCAAACAAATGTTTTAAAATTAGTCTAAACATCAAACTTTTTAACCAATGCATAGGCCTCTTTATAAAAAGATAGAAGGAGAATAATTTAGCAAACGTATTATATTAATTAGCTACCGATATGGGCCTTAAATTAGTCTACAAGAGTAAAGAGAAAGTTATCCCTAGCGATAATATCCCCCAACACCCTTAGATACACTTCTAAGGTTACGCTCAAACCCAAATAAGTTTTTTAAATCCTATTATATATGATTTTTAACAGGTCAATGACGTCAGCCGTAAAGAAACATTTCATTCGCATAAGGTAAGTTTATAGGTTTACTAGTTAATTAAGTAATAATCTCGATGAGCTCATTAATATTAAAACGATTATCATAATGTTCTTTCAACCTTTTAAAATATCTTTTCAAATCGTTCAATTCCTCAAGTAAATCTTCCCACAATATGTACGCCTACAAATGCGAGCCTATTACAAGGCTTATCATAGTACTTTACTTCTTATGTTAAACGACTGGTCATTACCATTATCACCGTAATTAAGAAACACCAGAAAACACTATTAACGACTGGAATCATTATCGCTATTTCCCTGCCAAAGTTATTAAAATGGTTAATATTGACTACAAATCCTTTACAAATTTCGCGAAGATCGAAAACAACATAAAAAAAGTATAACTGTAATCCACACAACTCACGTACCACAAATATAATACCCATTTTAAACATTGGTAAGTGAATAAAGGTTCCTACTTTATGTTTTTACCCACTATTATTTGCATATTTCACGAATCACATTAAAAACTACTACCTAACCTTTTTAATAATAGCACGAATCTTTCGCGGGATTTATAACAATATAAAACTTTACTTTGACTAAGACATCCACCTTGCGAAGTATTACAAGAATTGTGACAAAACAAGATAAACGACGATAATAGCTATAAAAAAAGGGGGGGAGAAAACGCCAATGGATATTTTTAATTGAATTATTGATAAATTCATGCTTTGCCAATAAGCAATGGGGACAGCCTATATTAATGAAGCCATATTACGCGACTAAATATAAATAGCAATCACAGGCGTTTTCGAATTTGAATATGTTTTTCAATACCTAAATATCATCTGTAAGGGGTATTTTAAGCTGTTAAAATCCTCGTTTACGACTTCAATAGCACGTACGACGAATTCGGTTGGCATATATTCCTAAGCTGATAATTTCCGTGGTTAGGATGAGTAGAATCGTGTAATAACATATTATATAGATTTCAAGTACGGAAGACCTTATAACTTTAGTTTAAGATCCTTAGATTGAAAGTTATATTAATAACTACACTAGTATTAACGGAGGCAAAGCTTAAACAGATCTGTTAACTGTAATAACTATAGCCGTAATGATTGTAACAGGTATTGGATCTGTAGTAAGTTCAGCTGTTGGTTAATCTGTTACTCTTTGAATAAACGTTATAAACAATAGGTAGAATATTATAAATAGTAAACTTTTATTTTCCGAAGAAATTGCTTCAATTATGTTATAAATTGTAAAGGTTGAAAAATGGAGGTAATATGTTAAAGTAAATAACATAACACGAGTAAAAGAGGAAGCATGATTATCTTAGTAAATTGAAAGCCTATTAGCATACAAAAGCTCACGATCTGATTAATAGGAATGACAACAGCCACTGCTGAGTTGGAGGCCTATAGAAGGTTACGAAGAAATATTTGTTTGTAAAAATTAATAAATCTGAAACTCGAAACTGTGGGGAAAATGAGAGTAATTAGGGTCAATTTGACTATGAAATTAGCAGGTATTTGGTTAGTTGACGATGATGTAATTTAGTAGTAACCGGAAAAGATTAGTCGACCACATTAGTATACGCACATAAAACAAAAAAACGCCAGTGTTAGAATAGTAGTAATTGCAATGTAATAAGTTAACTTCACTTACAGTAAAGTTGATTATACTAAATACAATTTAAGTGTATTATTTTATGCGTCTGTTGTATGAACTTTAAGTTCATTACAGTAAGTTCCCACTTTCTACTAGGGTAAGTGCCAAGGAATTGATCCTAAAAATTACTGTGCATACCAGCTGGCGGTCTGCCAAACCTCAAACAATATATCCACTACTTGACCATTGCAATACTACTGTTACTTCGACCAGAGCCTCGAATAGATAACGTTATAACGTCTAAAGGCTTATCATAGGCTTGGCCTACCAACAAGGTACTCAATTGAAGAGTTTTCGACAGCGTTTGTAAACTAAAGTTGTTTATTCTAGTGCTTTATAAAGATAACACCGAGGTTTTTTATTGCTTTATTTTTAATGGGGTTGTTAATGGTGTTAATTTAGGGGTGTTTCAAAGCTATCGTAACGAAAATTGAGAGATGTAACGGGGGAAAGCGTGGTGTAGAGGGAAGTTGGAACGTATTTTTTTTTTCAAAGTTGTTATTTGTTCAAGGTTTAAGGATTTAGTTATTAGGCGATTTTTAGTAGTAGTAACAGTAATAATAGTAAATTTAATTGTATTAACTTAGCTGTTTTCCAATTTGATGACTTGGTAATCTTTGAGACTTTTAGGTGATTAATTTCAACTCTTTTTTTTAGGACTGGTCTGTGAAGATTTCTTGTTGTTTTAGATAGCGATACCGTCGCCACTTATAGACAGAAGCGAACAACTGCACATTGTATAAAGGTCCTTTGTCAGAATCTTTCCTCTGCCTTTCCTAAATAAAGTGTAACAACTAGAAAGTAGCCTTTTCTTTTATATAGCCTATATGTGTTTCACCTAATAAACACTGATTAGTGTTGGTAGGCCTTTATTATTGCGACATAATCTATTCTAATCACTGTGGTTGAAGTAACTAGTGCTTAATTAAAAGTGATGATGTGTTTACTTCTCAGTTTAGCAGACCGCTAGCTGGTTTGCACACTAATTTGTATGGCTAATTGCTTGGTTCATTCCCCAACCTAAAGTGGGTACCTACTGTACTTTACTTATAGCTCATTAAATGAATCCCATAACTAATATAGTTAATTAACAGCCAGTATGATTAACTTGAATATATTGTAATGAACTTGATAATAATAGCAGTTAATATTGGCCCCACAGTTTTCGACTTTTAAAATAGCTAATTACACTTTTTAGGTTTCCCACTATATCAGTTTCCTTTTTACAATATATCAATAATTCGTTATTCATGTTTTTTTGATATTTTTTTGTTTTTTTACCTTAACTATACTTCCCTACATTCGAATATCATTGTAACAGCTATAACCTTAGGGTTAAATAGGTATTAAGTACTCTAAACGCCGCTGATTTAAACCTCGATATATTTAAGTATAAATCCAGTGTTTAAAAGATTGAGTATTTCGAGTTCGTTATTAAGGCGGAAATCTAATTATGTATACATACGGAAAAGCTAAGTATGATTAGGGTATAAGAAGTTTCCACGTTTATATTCATGGTATAAGGGTTTTTGAATTTAATCCTCTTTCACCGATAATTCATTTAAAATTACTTCATAATTGCCAGCTGTTTAATTCATGTACTTCAAAAAAACGGCTCTTTTTGTTAGAGATTTGAAAAAAGTCGTTTATAAACGACTTCAGCATTCCTTATTTTTCAAACTAGTTTTCGGTTAGTAAAACCTCAATTGGTAAACTTTGTTTAAAGGTCTATTATTTTTGTTAAACCTTAAAAAGCTGCCTACTTTAATAGGAAAATTATGGTAGCTTACACCCAATAATATATTACATTCGTTTTCTATCGTTTACTGAATATAATTACAAGATTTAGGTTAAGACATTATTAAGAATTATACGTTATTTTGAGGTATAGAACGCGGAACTTTGGGGCATAATGTGTCTGTTTACTATCTTTACCAATTATAAAAATTTAAAATACTTTATAAATACTAGACGATTTTTTAAAAGATGAAGTGTTTCATCAAAACGACTTTTATATTTTCGTTTTTAACCAATTCATAACAAAGTGGCTAATTATATATGACCCGATTTTCTATTTGAACGAAACCGGGATATTCTTAAAAACCTTTTTGGCCTCCGTTTTTTGGGTCGGGAATCGTAATTTCTACTCTATGAATAATTCTTTTTAAGCCGCTCCCATTTATATACGTTTCCCAACTTACTATTATTAACGAATTTATTTTGGAGGGTTATAAACATTTTACTAACATCGACATTAAGAATCGCTGGGACGTAGTTAATACCCATAACTTTATTTACCATCGTTTAATTGGCGCGAGACGTATAGACAACTGGAGTTTCCCCACTAGTATTAGTATTAATTACGACCAAATACTTAGGGTTTTTATTTCAGAACACTTGGTAAAAGACGATAGTATTTTCTGGTTTTGTAACGGTATTTGAATTTTTGTTTACAATCCGTTTATTATCGCGTTAATTTAAGATATATATAATTCACTTTTCACCAACCACTTAGGCCGCGATATAATTATCTATATTTCAAGGATAAAATATTTTAACCGGGGTTATATCGTGCGGCTTTACGCTTCTACCGTGATTACAATGTTTTTAATGAAACTACCTATTACCGATATTATAAAAAGGAACTTTTCAAACTTTCACTAATTTCCGAACGACTTTAAAACTTATTTTTAATCAATTTTATAATCGATTTCCCTTCAAAATAATGTGGTAAACCATATTATTCTATGATTATTACGGATAGTTAAAGAAACACTGTTATTCTAAAGACGATAGATATCATGGACGTCGAAGTTTACATAAAGCGATTCTCAAATTAATATTAAGAGTATTATGGGTTAACTTGCTTTATTATTAGAAATTAAAATTCAAATGAAATCAATAGGGTTTAAAAACTTATTTACGACTTAATGGTGGTGAAATAATGTTTAATTACAGTATTTGACACCGAGACGGATAATGTTACTGTTATGCTATGTGTACATACAAACGTGTGGTGGTATCCCAGTCTGTATTTGAAGTTGAAAACTAAGTAAAAAGAGAGAGGAATCTACCAGGGCATGCATAACAATAAATACTCATGAGAAGGATGGCTTATGAGAAGAGAAGGCGCACTCATGAGTAGGCAGTCTCGTGAGAAGGCACGAGACTATATAGGCAGCTTGAGCAGTGCAAGCACCCCCTCTGCAATACAACAAATGTCGAGGGGCCAAAAGAAACAATGATATCCCTATCATTTAAACCTTCGCAATGTTCCTATTGTTTCTTTTAAAGGCCTTAATTAATTCCGGGTAGTTTAATTCTAATACCAGTTTCCATTTGTGGTTACGAGCCGTAAAGCCCTTTTATTTAAAAAGATATTAAACTTGATCCCCTTTACAATAGCGTCGATCCATTCGTTTAGCTAATATTCGTTTTACTTTTTAGTTTTCGACATTCGATTCGTTTTTCTCGTATTTAACTGGTTTGGACGGTGGCCTAATTCTATTAAATAGTTTGTTTGCTGATTTTTGGCAGGGTAATAAATAAATAATGCTTATAGTTAGGCAAACTCGTGAGTTTGGTGGAAAGTCTAATATAAAAGCTAAATTATTAATCTCTTTTATAATTGTATATAGCCTTATTCGCGATGGTAGCAATTTTCCTTTTTTATATAGTGGTTCATAGGTTTTTCCTAGTTTTAACCACATTTTATCGCCTATATCAAATTTATATCAACGATAATTTTAATCGTATCGGTTTTTTGTATTAGTAGCTATAATATCTATCGTTCTTTATACATTTCGTCTCAAATGTTTCTGTAAAGAGCGAATTTCTGTTTGTTGACGAGGTAAAATAGTTATAAGAATATCTATTGGTATCATAAGCTTAAATTTAAACAAATACTTATATAAATTAACTTTTAAAATACGCAAGTCAATATTATTAAGGTTTTATTATAAGTTCGGTATAACATTAACCTAATATTATTTAGGATATTTTATGACAATGTAACGTAACGTTAATTCGACTAATTGATTTTCCCTTTCTGTTTACCTATCCGCTTATAGATAATAAACTATTGTTATTATTAAACGTATTCCAAATCCTTTTAATAAACTTTACCAGAAAGCTGATACGAATTCGACATTTTTATCTGAGATAATTTGTAGTGGATAAAGCTAGTCGTATAGTAGGAATTGTCGAACCAAAATAGCTGTTTAATTTTCGGCTGTATAAGTCGTATAACGAGGAATCAGAAGCGTTCGTTTGAATGTTTTACATATGATAGGCATCATAGTATCGAAAGATTCCCTATTAAGCAACATTTAAGGTATGCCTTTAAAAGGTACTATTGGTAATACAATGAAAAAAATATATAAATCGTATATATTGGTTCCTACGATGTTTAAATGGGTTTGAAATGACTAAGAGGTTTTTGATTGTCTTTACGTAACTCTTCGTAATATATGAATTTTTTAACATATGCTTTTATAAACTTACATTTCCAACGAAAATATACTCCGTCTAAAGTGATTATTATTCTTTTAGGTCCGAAAAGGTGTTTTTATCGTATACTTCGACTAAAAGCTCTTATATGAGTGTTATGGAAACTATAAGTCTTTTATAACCATTCGTGACGCGATTGTATAATAAGCAATAAACTAATTAAAATAGGTATCCGAACTTAAAAGTATTAAAAGGTATATTCTTATTATTCTTATTATTTACGAAACATTACGAAAATCCACGCCAAATAACATTCTTATAATAATTAGTCTAAAAATGAATCGTATATAGTCGGGTATCTACGCTTTAACAAGGTGTATTATATAACCCTAATCCACCGTTGGCAAGTTATTAAATATTTCATTTAATACTGATACATTAGTTTTGTAAAGTTATTAATCCTTGTTAAAAAGTGATCGACTAAAAGTTTTTGGTACTAGATTAAGGAGTTCTGGTAAGTAAACCATATCTAATAAGTATAAATTAAGGTAAATTAACACGTTAACTAGTCATCTATTTGCCTTATCTGTCAATGTCATATTTAACAAAGTTCGGTTTATAATGCCTAGAGTAGCTTTATAATCGATGAAAATAATAATTGGTGAAGGGTTACTAACCAGGGTTTTTTACAGGCGTTGATGTGAATATATAAAACTTATAGCCTTATATTTTAAGGAACTATAATTTAATTTAACTCCAGTTAATCTATAACTTGACAACATTACTAGATTGATAATAATTTATGGAATGAATTAGCTTCATTATTAATAATAACCTGTTTTTAAGCAAAAAATCAAAATACTGAATCCGTGTTTAAGATTTCCGTTCGTTTTTTTAAAAAATAGTTCAAGTGATGGATTTTGGGTAATATAACTTAACTTGTTTACACAAATAAACTTATATAATTTTAATAAACTACTATTGTTTAGGCGTAGACTGGATAAAAGTAAACTGTATATAATGTAATCTCTTTTTTCCGTTGCCGATTTCGAATTGTCCTTGTTTTTTTCTTTATGTTAACAGGTTTTCTTTTAAGTTTTTCAAGTGGGCCTGATGATTGGAAGTAATATGGTATTATTAGCTTTAAAAACCCTACTACTTTTAGGTATATTTCGAGGGCATTCAAGTTACAAGGAAATGAAAGATTCCGAAAACTTTAAGTTTTTTTTTAATGGTTGAAAGCCTGAAGGCGTTTTTGGAAAATCCCAAAAGTTCAACTAATTGGAAGCCGAAATAAGATTTTTGTGGCGATAAAGCGACACCTTTATTGGTAAAAAGCTTGAATACAGCTTTTAAATAAGTAAAGTATTCCTTGAATATATTGGGAAAAATAATTGTATCGTCGAGAAAAGCGCGACATAAAGGCCGAAATTCCTTTCATTTTTGATTTAAGAAACGTTAAGCGTAGAAAGGCGAATTGCGAAAAACTATAGGAGCAATTTTACTTCCTTCGAGTCCGCGGTAGTTGACGAAAGTAAATTGGTCACGAAAATCTCAATATACTAAAAGTTAAATAAAAAACTTAGTAGCATCTACAATTGTAATCCATTCTTTACCGCGAATGGATTTAATAATATTCTTTTATAAAGTTAATGGATAGGAATTTACAATAGCCTATTTTTTAAGTAGTCGTAAATACATTAATACTTAACCTTTATCAACTTTTCGTATAATTTTTTATATTACGAATACCAGTAAAGTGAATGGTGAGATGTCGTTAGAGAATTCTATACGTTGTTACTCGTAAAAAGTGTCGAATTATCAATCGAGGAGTTTTTCTTTTTGTTTCAATACCAGATAAAGGTTACGGTTAAATTTAACATGTTATTAACCGTTAATTAATAACACTTTTATCATTTAATCTAAAGGTATTTTAATCAAACCGATATCCTTTTATATAGTTGGGATTCGTGCGTAAATACGTTGTAATTAAATAAATTGTTTCGGGTTGGTCGTGTCAATATGAGTGTCGTGTATAGTTTTTACTATAGGTATATTTTCGGGCGGTTTTATACTAAAAAGGGTATTTCGGTAACGTGATTTATCGCAAGGTTTAATGAAACCGGTATACTTATTAGTAAGGATTACCACCTTTAGAATTCTAGATTCTTAAATTAAATACATTACTACGTCTAGAAAAGGGGTAGGGAAATAAGGCTTTATGAGGGCTGTAGTAAAAGAAGGCGTATTCGCGAGCGCGATAGCAGTACAGAGAGTTAAAGAATCTAATTTAAATTCGGCACTAATTGCCGGAATAGGGGTGGATTTGTCCAAGGTTCCAATAGGAGTCAAAGTATTTTAATGGTTGTTAATAGCTATTTCGGTAGGTTGTGCTATTACAAATTATACATTACTCACGCTTATAACCTATGTAAAGGCTTGTTTAACTCCCGTTTATTCCGTTTAAAAGTAAGTACTATTTTCGTATTTTACGATGGTTTTCAGACGAATATACTTAGTAAGACGTATTGCCTTAGAGGTAGAATTGTAAAGTTGTATTACATAAGGAGTAGTAAAGTCGATCAAAACATCAAGAGCACATGGATGTTAATCTGTGAATATAAATGATTTACTCTTAGGAAGGATAATATATTCGATTGCGACGTGTATCGTTTGTTTAGGTTAAATAATGACCTTAAGGTTCAAATTATCCTTACGAATCAAAGGTTACATAATTACTTAATATATTGAAAAAGGAATTTCGAAGTGGTCATTTTTAAAATGAAATATATTCTTCGATATCAATATATTTGTATGATAAGGTTTTGTCTAATAATTTGTTAATAAAGCGGCCGTATTTAGGCGATTAATAAGTTAAGCTTTAGTAGTATTTTATAATAAGGAAAGCGTGGCGTCCGACTCATGCACGGGGGTATCAAATATCTACCGCATTTTAGTAGTAAGGCGAATAGAAGGACCTATTACTTTATTAATGGTTTCGCGTTTAGTTATAAGTACGTTTGTCGTAATATAATCGGAAAAGTTCGTATTTGGTCAGAATTTATATACGAAATTTTTACCAAAGCCCATGTTAAGACAAAGTATGTGATTTTTGTCTATATGGCTTATTCGTACGGTAATTTATAGGTAGAAATAACCACCTATAGCGAGTGTCATCTTTTCGTTGATAGGTTTAGCTATAATAATATTAAGGTTATCCGTATTATTTACGATATTATTTAGGCTAATTACATATTTTATACGGTTTCGTTGTTGTATTAACCTTTTTATATCGTTAAAAAAGCCTATTTCTCCAGGTATAGGACTTTAAATACTTAAATAAAGTATTATGAGAACCGTAATTTTTATTATAATAAATACAAGTACGTCGATTAGAAAGCTTAAAAGTAGGTTTTATTATATAATTAGCATTATTACTTAAGTGGTACAAGCTTACTTATAAGGGCGTTTAGAAGTGATTAGAATAGTCTTGATTTAAATGGTTAGTATCGCTTATAATAAATTGTATATTGTTGAATTTGTGTTTGCGATTACGTTTTCGTTTATAAAATTACGTTTTCGCTTATTAAAATCTCGTTTTCGTTTATCCTGACCACGGTTTTGGTCGGCATATTTACGAGGAAGATTTTTATATCGTTTACGATTATATTTCTACGAGGGGCGTTTCTCGTACCTTTTGACGTTATTTTCTGGCTTACGAGACTGGTACTTTTCCCGACGGGATTAATACTTATCCTTTCGAAGATATCGCGATTCGTACCTTTTGCGTGAGTTTTTCGACACAAGCTAATAATTAGGATAACGTCGAATTACTATTATTAATAATACCGTTTTCGACTTTTTGACTTTGGCCAAGTATTTCTTTATAGTTTGTTTGAGATATAAGGGCGGTAAGTACTATTGGATGCCCAGGTCTAATAAGATCCAAATATTGATTATGACGATATATCTATTATTATTGTAATGATCCAATATATCTATTGCTTTTTTTTATCGTATTTTAGTTTATGTTGGAAAAGTATTACATGCTGTGCAGTAGGTCAACTTTACTTACAGTAAAGTAAACTGTACTGCAAGTTGAGTATATTGCTTTGTATAGACTTACCGCATTGAGTATAAGTTGAGTGCAGTACACTGCACTTCAATCTAGGGAACAGGATAAGCAATTGACCATACAAATTACAGTGAAGACTGGCTAGTAGTCTGCCAAACCTAGAACAATACATCCACCATCTGACCATATAATACTACTATTACTTCGACCAATCGAATCTAAAACTTTGTAACGTCTAAGGCCTACCAACACTAATCAGTGCTTGCCTGCCTATAGGTTAAGAACAGATAAGCTAAGTAGAAGAAGAAGCTACTTTTCGGTTACGCTCTACGTTAATAACAGTGGTTAGGGTAAAGTAAAGATTCTTGTAAAGGGCCTTTACTACTACGTCGGTTTTTACGGCAGTAAGTAAAGAAGACTTTTAGGCTGACATGGTTTTTACGATATATTAGAGGTAGCGACGTTATCGCTACTTGATAAATACCAAGAAATCTTTATTGATCTTTTTTAAAGACATTAAGATTGACTTCCAGAAGTCTTAACATACGGCAAGTTGGCAAACGGCTAAGTTATTACTCTTACTGATGCTACTATAACAAGAAGAACGACTAAGTCCTTACGCCAATAACAATAATCTCCACTTTCCGCCACCAACAAACGACCTTCGACCTTACCCTTTACATCAAAACCTTTACCCTTACTTTACTTTTTTTTAATCTCTACGCTATTTTTCATCGTCAAGTGCGTTACTTCAAGCTTAAACATGAAGTCGCGTCAAAAAAACTACGTTACGCGACCTTTTACCAAGTCGCCAAGTTTCCACGTGATTTCACGCCAAAATACCAAGTCTCTCGCCCTACAAGCCCTATCACGTCCACTACCGACCAAATCTTTAAGATAACTCTAATTTAGGCATTTATAGATAAAGTTAACGCCCTTGTATTTGTTTTCACTGAGTTTTACGACAACTTGTGAAGAATGGATATTAATGAAGAATTAACGAAAAAACACTGCTAACTTCGTCGGCTATTACATCATTAAGCAAAACGGCGGCGAAGAACTTGACTCCGGTGACCGTGCATTTCGCAAATACCGTGAGTTTTTCGAGGACTAGATCATAAATATGTGGAAGGGAGTTTAAAAGACCGTTAAGTCCAAATTAATATAAAAACTTAAACGTCGAGGGATTTACGTGCTGTGAAAAATCTTCACAAGGCTGGCAAAAACTTTGTTTAACCTAATATAACTTGAAGAGTGTCTTTAGGACCCATTACCTAAATCAAAGGGTGCCAAGAAACCTCATCGCCCTTACAATCGATTTAAAATACCTCTCCTTTAATTTCAGTTAAGTTAAGCCTCTTTACGCGCTGACAATAAGTAACCTATTGACTTGATCGGTGGTTCAGTACCTTTACGTAATAGCGCGGAGTACATCCTAAGCGGTGGAAAAGCACGCGAAGCGAGGGTTACCAACGCGGCCAAAGGTATTAACGTTGGCGTTTTATACCAATTAATTAATCCAGATCATCAAGCTTTCCAAAAACTTTAAGTACCCATCGTCCCTTAGCAACTCCACAGCTAAAACCTTTAAAACCCCTTTCCCTTTAGATAAACCTACACGCGCGAACCTACCACAAGTCCTACTAAAAGACTTTACCCTTCGGGTTAAGCAACTGGTAATTACCCTTAACTCCGGACCTCGAAAACCCCAAAATTTAAACCGCTAGGAAACATTAATCAAGCCTAGGATAACTATCGCGACCTTCTTCCAAGACCTATAAAAATAGTTAACGTTAACTATAAGTTGATAACAGATTTAGTTAAGATTTAAAGTAATATAGAAAAGTATAACGGGAAGCCTAACAACCTTTTCGACACTAAGATAATGCCTTTCCTAAATATCTGTAAGTAAATAAAGGTTCTACCTTCTTGTTTTTACTTACTATTCCCCGGAATCCTTATAGGTTACGCTAAAGACTATTACTTAACTTTCCTGACGAATACCATCACGTTTCACGAAATTTACGATAACATAAAGGGTTGCTTCGAGTACGACGTCCACCTTACGCAATATTATACGAATTGAGCCACTACGTGGTAAACTATTATAATGGCAAAGAAAAAAGAGGAGAAATCACCAATGAATATTTTAATCAAATATTTAATAAGTTGATAATGTGTTGGAAAGTAATAGGAAAAGCCTACGTTGGTTAAGCTACGCTTCGCAAATAGGTACGGGTAGTTGTTACGGGCGTTAATGAGTTCTAATACGTCTCAAAGCGCCTAAATACCACTTGTAAAGGTTATTTTTAGCTAATTAAGCTTCTCGTTTACCACCGTAATGATACGTATACCAAACTTTCTCGGTATGTATTTCTAAGCCACCAACTTTTTTAACGTAGATAAAGAAGACCTTATGGTAATTAATTACGTCGATCATAAGTACGAGCGCCTACAACACCTAAAGTTAAGTCTATTAACCTCAGCCTTAAACTGGAGGTAGTACCTACGTTAACCCTAACAAAATTTAGGTGTATCAATTAACCACAAAAATTATCGTCGTAATAGTGGTAAGAGATATTGGATTTTTAGTAAGTCCGGCTGTTAGATAACTCACCACCCCTTTACTAAACGTAATAATATAAAAGTAACGTATTACGTCTAATACCCTATTACTTCGAAATAAGATTATTTAAATTAGGTGGTAAATGTTAAAAGCGATGAGCTAACTAATACTGCCAACGCCTCTAAGTAGATCAAGTGACACGAAGATACTATTTCTAATACGGCAATCTAGTAACTAGCCGATCATAAATTTTTATACCGTCTAGGTAATAAAACTTTTTCCTTTACCCTAATTATACCCTCAATCCTTAACATACCTTTAACCTCTATAATCGCTACGTGGACTATACGTTTTAAGGCATCATATCAGATACAAGGGTATTAAGTTACTTAATAGGAGGTTATTTTCAAAACGTAGTAGTGTGGAGGGAAAGTATTATAGCCATTGAAATTGATCGTCACTATACGGGCAAAGCTAAATTTAGCTTTGGCTTAGGTAAATGATTATCGTTACTAGGGAAAATGGTAATTTAAACTGTTGTGGGAGTAATTACATTTTATATCCTTAAGTCTCCTACCCCCTTTTTACTTTACATAAAAGATATAAAAACCCTCGAAATCAATGTAAACGTTAACGCAGATGAATTGATTGAAAACGGCCAAAGGTTTTCATTCGCCTTTAAGTAAGGTTACCTATAGTTTTATTTTCAAGGTTCAGAAATGGTTTTATTAAACTTAACGAAGCTGGAGATACGTTAATTACACCGGCGTTTTAAGCACCTAATTAATAATAAATTATATAAAGTTTTGAAGTCTGTAAGGTATAACGATATAGAATAATTTTTCCTAAAAGCCATTAAAAGGCTTTATTACCACTGCCAAACGCATGAATTAGTCCCCCGGAGATTTAAATTTACACCAAAAGACGATAAAGACTTTAATTATGAGATCTTTATTGATGTGTTTTACTTAGATAATCATCTTCTATTACATGTCGTTAACTCTGCAACCTCTTTTCACGAAGCTAAGTTTTTAAAGTCCCTTTCAGCAAAAAATACATGGGAAACGTTAAGGATATTATAAATTAACACGTACCTAGGTTTAGCTAATGTCGTCTTCTAAGATACTAGTACCAACTTTATAGCGGCGGAGTTTTAGGAAAATGTTGAGATAAAAGGTATTTAATATAAACTAATACCGGTAAAAACCTATTAGAACATTAAAAAGGTTAAAAAAGTATACGCCCTATTTCGCCGAATGTATAGAATCCTTACGTTAGAAATTGAAAGCTTTACGGATCCTGAGGTACGCCTATAAATAACAGTAAAAGGCCTTAATAACACCGTAGGCCCTAAAAGCCTATTGCCAACACTGCTGGTCTTTAAAACGTACCCACGCTAAACGAGTGAATCTCCGCTCTCGGTAAGTACTCAAAAACGTACTACGACTTATAACAAAACTTTAAAGGAACTGCGAAGGGAATCGGCACGCCGCCAAATTGATAACGCACTTAATACTAAAAACGGGCCTATAATAATCAACGTGCTTACTTTGCCACTATAAAGTAAAGTTCTCGTGTAGCAGAAGCTGGGAAAATAAAAGGGGCCGTAGAAGATATTAAGTACCATAAACTTTGAAGTGGTTATTAAAATTTCTAACGATTCTATATCTTTCCGAACTATTTAGGTTAAGCCTTATATTAGGGCTACTAACGATACAGATCCTTAAGTTTAACGACCAAGTAAATACGAACCTCCTCCACTCGTCATCGATAAGCTAATAGAACGCTGTCGATGTAGACAACCCCCCAAAAAGACAAATCTTAAAAAAGAGGAATATAAATCGAGCCGTATTTATAATACTATTTAGGTAAACGGAAAAGAGAAGGATAACGAAGACTTAATAGTAAAACTTAAGATATAAATGATTATTAAGACTTTCGGTAAACCTTTTAAAAAAAGCGACAAGGTCGAAATAGACGGTTTACTAACTCGAAGTATTGCATAGTTTGTGTTGAAGACTAACTTTAACCTTTAAGATCCGAATATCACGATCTTTAAGTCAAGGATTATTTACGAGGTTAAAGTTAAAACTACGAGGCAGCTGTATAAAAAGTTACGGTTAATCTTTGAAAAATACAGCGATAAAAGTAAAGACTAGATCCTTACGTTATCTCTAAGAATTTAGAAGATTATCTAACGCTTGGTGGTTGCACTGGTAATAAGTTTGCTAACTAAAACTCAAGGTAAGTTTATATTTAATAACCGTTATATTACGTAAGACTATATAAAATTAGTAGTGATTTTACAGTGGATTATATTATTGAAATTTCTACTGGAACTTCGCGTTATATACCTATCGTAAACGATAATATGGTATATTAATTACTATATGAATTAGTTATGGTGGGTGCTTACTAATATTTAATCTATTAGTTGCATTTTAAGGTTCGGTTAACGATAACATCTTTAATATATGTCCCGTGCTTATTAATAACGTAAGAAAAGGACTTCGGTAAAATGGGTATATAAACTGACGATACCCTCTTTGTCGAAACAGCTAGCTTTATAGCATAATAATAACAAGCGATCTAGGACTTAAAGTTTTAAAATTATAAGCCGGTAACGACGTTCACGGAAAATAACCAACTTAACTTTGATAGATTGTTAATCCGTATACTTAATATTAATACCAGCCTAAACTTTCGTTAAAAGGGTTAAAACGCTACTTTTACTATAATCGATAAAACTAATAAGGCTAGGGCTTAACGGTACTTAGAATAATATATATGGGGTATCTATATTACTACATTATACTAAACGAAAGCCTTATACGATTTTTTTATTACGGCATAAATATAAATACTAACGGATAAAGACTTTAATCGACTAAATAAAAGGTTCAAGTAATGAATACGAAACCTAAATAACAAAATTAATATAATGTTAATCAACCTTTTAAAAGCTAAGCAAATAAGGTTTACAAACGGGTTCTTTATAAATAACACCGACTTATCTTTACAGATCGATTTCCTAATAACTCTTATTAACGAAAATAAGCGGAAAGATCAGTTTAATATTACCGACAACCTAATTTACTAGACCTTCGTCAAGTGTAAGAGGATTACACGAAACATATTAACTTCGGAAGTTTATAGTATAATAACGAGATTTAATGTAGATATAAAGTTATAGGAAACCCTTAACCTTATCACTAAGTAGCTAAAAATTCCCTTTATCCTGGTAGTAATTTGTACCAACTTAAGTCTTTTTGAATACCTGTTAAAGCTCGGAATTACCAATAAAAAACGCCTGATAATCGACGTGATAACATCCTGCGAAGCCTATGAATGGAGGTAAATTAAAGAGTTCCGATAAATCAATGACGAAGATAATCCTATAAATGTTATAAAAAAGGCCACGCTAAACAAAGCCTTGAAAAGGTTTGTGGATAGCAATAAACTGACCATACGCATTGAGGGATACGTAGATAAACCGTCCGGAAAGCCTAGAGTACGTGACGGCGGATAAGAATGTGTTGGAATATTAGAAGACTATTAGAGAATTGATGATGGCGACTTGTTTAAGTGGTATAGTTGAAGTTACGAAAGGCTATGGTGAAAGAACTTTTTGTGGGAGTTAATAAACTTGGAACTCGGGGCAACGGAGCAATTGAGGTCAAATGGGGTTAATTTGAATACAATTAGGTGCAATGCAGTATAAAATTTAATAGGAATTGACAGGGGGTATAAGGCCGCTGTTTAACGCTAACCAGAAAAGATTGGTTAGCTATACTAGCGTACACGCGCACAAACTAAAAAGCCGCCAGTGTTGGAATAGTATTAAATACAGTGTAATAGGTTAACTTTATTTACAGTAAAGTTAATTGTACTGAAAGTTGAGTGTATTACTTTGTGGAGACTTACCGTATTGGGTGTAAATCAAGTATAGTACACTACACTTCTCTCTAAGGCACGAGCCAAGAAATTAGCCATACAAATTACAGTGCATACCGGCTTGCGGTCTGCCAAACCTAAAACAATACATTTACTATCTGACCACGTAATACTACTGTTCTACCAATCGAATCGAAAACATTATAACGTCTAAAGCCTACCAACAATTTATATATATTGACGTAGGCTATACTTATCGTTTGATTAATCGCGTAACAAAAATTTGGCCTTTTTAAACTTTAAAATAGCTTGTTTAGGGTTTATAATAAAACTGTCGACGAAAATATTTATAATATAGGCAAGTTTGCAACGAAATATTTTGCGACGCTTGTAAAAAATAACCTTGGTATTTTACCAATATACAGCCGTTTCCTATAATAAAGTAAAAAATATTTCCATGATCTAACTATTTAAGGTTAAAAAGGTATTTACGAAGGTGTTTAAAGGTTGTTAAAAGCTTTATACATTAGTAAAAACCATGTCTTTACCTACTGAAACAATATCTATATCTTAAGGATTAGGATACTTGGGGTTAAATACTCTAATTTTTTAAAACTTTAGGCGGTGAATGTCGCTTGCCAAGTATTGGGTAGCCATTGTATTCGGGGTTCGAAACGGATCGCGATGGTATCGAGAAAGCTCGCGGCGGCGAGAAGAAAGCTTACGGTAGTGGCGAAAAGACTTGCGTTCCTTCCCTTTGAGTGGACGATGGTGGCTGCCCTTAGACGTGTCCGAGGAGATTATGGAAATAGGCGAAGATTGGCGATAATAGTCGCGAGAATAAAGTTCGCGGTTACGAAAATGGCAACTTGTAACTATCAAGTTTTCAAGGCGTCTTATAACGGCGTTATACTCCGCACGTTTCGTAGCATCATGTTTTTCAAACTTGTGACGCAGATTTGCCACGATTTTCACCGCTCTAACGTTGTTAATAGAGCCTATTACCGAGGATGTCTTTTTTAACTCAATGGTGGTAAAAGGTATTAATAAAGAATATGTTAAAGAGGTGTAATACCGTAAGTTCGTAGGCGAAGATATTATAGAAAAAGGTAAAGGTATACGCGTAGGCTAAAGGGGGGTTTTTGGTGGTAGTAAAGGAAAAGTAATAATTAACTTTGGCGTAAAAGGTGTAGATTTTTTCGCATGAGTTTGCCGGCGCGTACAGCGAGAAGTTTAGGGCTTGTTCGGTAGTGTAATACTTAGCGTTTGCAGCTTTCGCTGGCTTATATGTCGAGATTGAGGATTCATATATTGAGTTTGTACGAAGTAGGGTAGAAGTAGAGGAAATTTGGGAAGGTTGTTGTTTTTTGGTGGTAAAGTTATATGGTTGCAGGTTCACACTGGTGACTTTTCAATTGCTTCGCAGTAATTAGTTGGTTTGGTGCTAAGTAGAATCTTAACTTACAGTTAATTTTTGTTATGCTGTGTATACTTACAAACGTGTGATGGTATTCCGGTTTGTATTTGAAGTTGAAGACTAAGTAAAAAGAGGGAGGATTTTACTAGGGCATACATAACAATAAATACTTATGAGAAGGCCCCTGATTTTATATCGACTAACTTATACAAACCGTTTTTGATCCGCTTTCGAGCCAATGAATCCGCGAGTATCAAGAATCCGTTATTGATGTTATTACTAATAATAATGAAACCGAACCTAAATTCTACGTCGAATGTATTTTACGAAACTGGAATAAACCTTAAGTAAATCGTCCACGTATGAGCATTTTCCTAAAACAATAAGTCTTAGTTAAATGAATAGGTTATATACAACCGACTTAAAACCTATTTTCGAACTTCTCGAATACTGCGACCCTCAATGTTATCGAATTTAGTTATAGATCGGCTAAAGATAACGACAGAACTTCCTACTTCACCAGATAACGGGCTTAAATTTTTCTTCTAATCACTGGAATGTTTATAAATAGCTATTCTACAATTCCTAAACAATATATTAGTAGTAGTGTTGATTAAATTAACTTACATAGGTTATGTGGAAGTAGTTGGCAAGTTAGCCCGCATTATTAATATAACTCATGTCGGTAATAGACGATTTACCATATATAGGTTAATTAGTAACAGTTGAGAGTTAACCTAGGTTGGTTAAGATAGTTAATAGCAATAATGGACACATTGATCCACGTAAGTTAAGTGATAGCAATAGGAAGCTTAACCTATGTTAGTTAAAATATCCAACGAGTTCACAAAAAAAGGGGAGGTAAGGGGGAAAAGGAGGAGATGTTGATGGGGATAGGAATATGCCGGTAGTAATATTACAGGCTAGTTCCTAGGCTAGTAGTTACTAGGGATTTAGCTTTGATAGTTACCATACTTCTATGATGCTCTGAATCATCTTGTTACGTAACCGAGCCACCCCTTTTTTATAGTTTATAGCAGCTCCTAAGTAGAGGTTTCTTTCGCTCTCTTTTCATCGAGAATGATAGACAGTATCCGACCATCTTAAGCGAAAGGTTTGGCTTAGTCCCTTCAAATTAGGGTATCAAGTCAAACATATAAAACGTATATTAACATACTATTGTAAACATCTACCTTTATAAAATTAAAGCCGATAATGTTTATTTATCGCCTTAAATCATATGTTATTACCAAAGAAACGGAAGAATTTAACAGGTTTAAAAAAAGAAAAGATTTAGGTTGTTAAATCTGTATGAATGTTTTAACGGTATATTGATAGGCAAGCGTTAATTGGTAGGGATTAAGTTTAAATTATAATTTTCTATTAGTTTCTGAACGTCGATGAAGACATTTTTAAAAGGTATATAAATTAAAATAAAGGTCTTTTTTACCGTATATATGTATTATTACTGATAAAATGTAACGGAGGTTTCTTTAAACAAGTAAAGTAATATTGGTATCATGTCATTTTAAAAGGAGTTTTTTTTGATTGTAATATTAATATAACGTATTACGTACCTCGTAAAACTTTTACTAGCTTCATAGTAAACGAATTTAGTCAAATATGTTTTACAAAAGCGTATCGAAGGGAAACTACCTTAACATTACATTTAAGGCCTTTAGGGACCCTCATAAAGATTCGGAAATTATTATTCTCTGCCGCTTTTTAAGATAAAATACGTTACGTGGCGTAGTATTTCAGGTAATTAAAACTAGAGCCCTAACGGCCTTTTGTATACATAGAGGTTTTCTATGACATTAAGAAAACAGCCGCTCTATTAAAGTTTATCATTATAACTTATGTAAATTTTAGGTTTAACAGGAAGGAAAGTTTTGTACCTACGTCCGCTAAAATGGTCGGTAATATCAAAGTCATTGTATAAGGAGTAGAAAAAGGTGTATAGGGGATCTTTCGAAAGATCCCTCAAATTTAATTAATTTATATAAGAAAGGAAAATGGAGGAAACGTAAGCCTATATATATGCTTCTCTTTATGGATCCTCAAACCCTTTTTCATAAAGTGGTCGTTAATATACATCGTGATATATAGTGCTAACACACGATATTAAGTAAAGTTGGGTTCGTTAAAACGTATAACGAAAGCGTTGATAACTTGTTCGTAAACCTTGTAAATGGACTTACTGTTGTACATAATTTTAGGGTAAAGGGAAAGAGGGAAGGCACCTGCTTGTGCAGCTACAGTTATATGAGCTCAGCTCCACTGAGCTCCACTTTATTTCTAGTTCATTCCTCTTCTATCGTCAGAATACTACACTATTTCAACGTTACGTTACCACCCTACACTCGTACCAATAATTGGTATCTATAAGCAAAAGAGCTAAAAAGCACCAGCCATACCTTTCACCAGTTTGAATGAGATAAAACGAAAGGAGCGTTACTAGTTTTTTCATACTAGTAGAAACAAAAACAATAACTCTCAGCCCCGCTAAACCTTCTATTTTTTCCGTCTTTCCTGCTTTTCAACTCTAATATTTTTAACCTCTTCCCCAACCAACACCGCTATTTACTCTTTATCGCGCCAACCCCCCTTTTCTCTCCTTATCGTTGTCGCCGTCGTCTTTATTGTCGTCGTTGTTGTTGCCATCATTTTAACTGCAGCCAAGCTCGCCGCCGCCGCCATTACCGTCCGCCGCTTACTGTTATACTTACCTTTTCACCTTCCCTCGCCGTATTACCTCTACCGTGCTTCCACCATCCTCGTTACAGCTGTTATCTATTTTTCCAAAGCCGCCGCTAACCTCGCCGTTACCTTTACAGTTCTCGCTATAGTTACTACCAGTTTTGTCGTCTTTTCGACAATCGGTTATTAATAAGTAAACGCGAGTTACGAACTTTAGCCCTGGATATTATCGAAGTATTTTCTACTCAAAGTCGTACACGTAGCTAGGTTAATAAAGCTACTACTTTTACAAGTGTTCCTTTACTAACCTTTTTTACATTATTTTCCCTTTCATATCGTTATCGTATAATTATAATCCCCCCCCTAAATTAAAATAGTGTAAAAGCCTATAATAATGAATAAAAAAGTTCAATCTTTAATAAACGATTTAATGCTATTAATACAAGTTTGTAATAATAAATAAAAAAACTACTAAACGATTACGGTAAGTCGTTTTAAAGTACTTATACATACAAGAAATAAGTATCCTCGTCCTCATAATCCTCGTCCTTAAAGTCCTCATCCTCATCTTTACAGTCCTTCGCCTTGTCCTTAAAGTTCATATCCTCGTATTAATAGGGCAACTTCGGCCTTTTAATTCTTGTTTACCAACACTTTTAGCTGTTTGAAACGGGAGTAGATAAGAATTTATAACCATGAGTATTACGATCCACTTCATATAAATATCGTTACGGTAAGCTGTAACGTTACTTTAATTAATATTTAAGGATTTTAGGCTTGTTTCAAAAGCTTTATCAAACTTAATCCCAAAGTAAAAGACTAGATCATATCTATATTTAAAAACTTATTACAAGGTTCCGCTATCTTTTCATGAAACATAAAAATTCTCGATGAGGAATACTTAAAGCTAACCTTTTTAAGTTTAAAAGCTATTACAAAAGCATCAACTTAACGTTTTGAAGTGAACTCTAACCAAATTACCAAAAAGTTCCGAAAATTAACCTTTGATTAACGAAAACTTATAAAAACGAATACGAATTTAAAAAAACATATTTAACCCGAGTTAACATGATTACAGGTAATAGGCACTTTCAATTGGTATGAAGAAAATTAATACGAAGATATAATAAATATTTGGTTCTTATCAAACGTCAATATTGAACAAAACCTTTGTCTTTTAAACCGTAAAAAAACCTTCGCAAATATATATATTAAATGAAAAAACCAAAATCATTTTGCTAACGGTCGCTGACTGCCAATATATATATTACGAGTTTATTTTTAAAGATAGCCGAGAAAAGTATAATTCGCGGTATTTTTAAGAAAAATCATAGTAAGGAAATATCGAGTCGTATAAGGATAAAAAGAAGTATAACAAAGAATCCGGCAAAAGTATCTAACGTATTCGCGAACACGATCGCGGACCTCATGAGGCTAAGGACAAGCCTCGCGAAAAGCGTTACGACAATAATCACCGCGGCGACCACAATGGTTGTCGTCGCGATGACGATGGTCACTACGGACGTAGTCGGCATCGCGAATGCAGTCGTCGCTGTAAACTAGTTTAAACGTTTAATTGAAATTAAAAGATATTAACTATTTCGACTAAAGTTATAATGAGTTTAAGCGTTTCTTTTCTCCCTTTTAAACGGGTAAGATAAGTTTTATAAACGAGATATGAGATCTTAACCTCGTTCGCGAAAGCAGCTAAGTTGTCGAATATACATCTGTTATAAGCAATTTTACGAGTCTCGTAACATCTTTTTCAAATATTCTAAATCTTACCCACAAATAAAAACAATATCCTCGCCAGACATAAGGAGAAAGATACTTTATATAAATCACCCAGCGCCCTATTATAAGGACACTATTCTACTTTCGTAAAATATATAAGTTACCGTAGCTAAGATAATTAACGAGGAAGTCGCCCTCGTTATAGGAAGCTATCGTTTTCTATAGGTTGCCATATGCAGTACGCTTTCTGGGCTAAACTACATGTAATATTTAAATATAGGTATAGGTAAAAATCTTGTTGTTATATTGTAGTTAAATGAGAATTTCTCTAACTAAATCAAAATAAACGTCTAGTAGGATAAATACCAAATAATTTTAAACGTTATAAAACTTTCTGTACAACTTACCACCAAATCTCGCTAAACTTTTATAACCTTTAACCATCAATTTAATCAAACGTCAATCATTTTTTTTAAAAAAAAAAAACTGTTGACGCTTATGTAGTACACCGCCTATATGTTAACTCCCTCCTTTTTACTACCAGTCTAAAGCCTCGTAAAGCGGACATTCTTATATTAAAATATGTTATTGGATTTGAAAACAGTAGCTTCGAAGTGATTTTTTCAATTTATAGAGTAATTACAAATCTAGTCGTACTTAAAGTTCTTACCAAAGCTGCAGCAGAAATATTATTATTTAAATAAGCTGTATATCTTTTAATTAAATATAATAAACGTCCCAAAAGTCGTTTATTTATATTTACCATATAACATCTATAATATCAAACTTAATTTTAGATTTCATAACGTTTTATATTATTTGGGTTAATAACCCTATTACAACGACTATTAACATTTCCAAACATATACGCCTCAGAACTATAACAAAGTATAAAAATACAGCCTATTTTTATGATACTTTAAACGTCGTTATACAAACATAATTATAAGTATTAGGAATCGAAAATGTAGCCTCCGAAATAGCAAAGAAAACGTAATTTCGCTCTCTTTAGGAAATTCTCGTGAACTCATAGTTCAATACGCTATTCTTTAACTTTTTCGTTGGATTTATTCAGGACCCAGTACGAAAGTTTGTGAATATTTAGCGAAAATTTATAGAAAATATGAAACTCCAAATCTTATTAGTTAATAGAATAAACCTCGTTTTAAGGACTTTCTGGCTTTTTTCGGCATTAAAACGACTAATTACGTACCAATATTAAAAGCTAAATACGAAGTTTACATTAATGTAACGAAAATATGTAAGGCTTTCAAACTTGTAAAGATTTTCCATAAATTTCCTAATATCTGATGTGATTTCAGGCCTATTAAACATTATTTCGACTCTATAATAAAGATTCCCCTCGTAAAAAACCAGTAAAATATAAAAATAAATCGTTATTGTTACATGATCTTATGGCGAAACGAAGCTTTTTTTTAAACTAATGGTTTAATAATCTATACTGTTAAAGCCATATAAAATTTGTAACCAATATTTTATTATTTACTTTACTAATTTTCGTAATTTGTAAAAATCTTTATGGTATTGAAAAACGTTGTATAATAGTTAACCTTGAGCTTCTCAATAAACACTCTATTTATGATAACTGTTTATTACCTTTTTAAACTAACTTTATCGATTCTTTATAAACATCTTTTTATATTTCTATCGTCAATAAAACAAAATTGTATTTTGAATTACTTGTATATCCTAACTACCGAAATCGATTTACTTTCGTAAACTATAGAAGACTTAAACGTTATAATATAATGGTATTAAAATCTTAAAATTTATGAAAGTTTGTATGAAAATCTAGAAACCGTAATTTTAAGTTATATAAATCATTTATCAAGATTTTATCGATAATATCGTTATCTTTTCCGATAACTACAAGGATTTACAAAAATACTTAGCGTAAACTTTTTTTTTCGTTAAATTTGAAATTTCCTTATCTTTATAAAAGTTCTACGTAGGATTTCAGTCTATTAATTTACTCGGATTTTTCATAAACGGTTTCAGTTTCTTAATAAACTCCAAACTTACCTAAGCCTTTCGTGATCTTTTGTTTCCAACTACTTCGAAAGCGTTGGAAACTTACTTAAAAGCTGTTAGTTTTTTACGCCTAATAGTCCCATACTTTACCCAATTATCTAAGCTATTTCAGAAGTTAAAGACTTATTTATTAGCTGTTAGCTGTAAAGTTAGACGAGTCGAATAAATCATTTGTAAAAAGGTTATACATTACATTTAAACTACTAAAATTACGCTTTCCAGCAAAGAAAACAAGTCTTTCTCTGCTTTATAAAAGTACTTATACAATAAATTACGTTTGTATCATATAGATCAGTCCCAGCTACTATTTCTATAAATCGATAAAAGCCTGGAAAAAGGCTTTTGAGTAATACTCTTTTAACTTTTAACTTAAGCCTCATTAAATTCAATAACGTAGTGAATCAATTCCCGCTAAATTTATTTAGCTCATTATATTTCTTAGTCAATTTTTTACTATTTACGTGAAATTATATAATATTAATATCGTCCATCAATCTCGATGACTTGATTTGGTTTTAAATACCTTATTAAGACTCTTTATATTAAGTAAAGAAAAAATCATTTATTAAAATACATATACTTAATTAAAATTTTCATAATCTTCTTATAATATTCAATAGGGTTCATTTTATATTTTATTTCGTGAAAGTTACATTACCGGAAAATATACGCATGAGGCTTTAGTTTATATACAAAAAGGAAGCAATTCATCGAGCGATTATTTTAAACTTAACCGAAGGAAAACTAAGACTAAATAGTGAGGTATTTATTAATGGTTTTGAGAATGGTTTTTCTTTTCGTTTAGGTAACCTCCATTTTTTATAATCAGGACGTAAATAGTCGTAAAAAACTTGTTATTTCTACTGAACTCATTTTAGACTTTTTTATAATGTTTATATAGATAGTTATTACTTTAATCCGAAAATTATAATAGTTTTTCTAAATAGCTCACACCCTAGGTTTAAACAAAAACTAGTAAAGTTATATTATTAACATTATATTCGTTACGGCTAAATACGCAACGTAAAAGAAAAACGTGTTAGGCGTCTTTAGCCAATTCAATCGTTAAAAAGCCTATAAATACCATTTATATGGACCTTATTACGGCTTTATCGTTAATTTAATTAAACGGTACCCCTTAAATATTACTAGGTTATAACGCGTTAGACGTTATTATATTGGTTCTCTATAAGATTTCAAAACGTAAATTTTCATTACTTGGGTAAATTATTTATATAATTACTTATTAAGTGGAAATTTTATATCGCCATTTATTATTATTAGATTAGGTGTAACCGGATTCCTTTTACCTAGATACGGAGTTTTTATGTACCTTTTCATAAGCCTTATACCAATGATTTAGTACAAAGATTTATATAATAATAACTTATTATTTTTTAAGTCAATAAGTAAGCTAAGGGGGAAAAACCTGGTCATTGAACTTATATTAAGATACCATATCGCTAAGTATCGAAAGCAAGTATGGATTGATAGTATTCTTACTTTATAATAAAATATCATCAAAGTATATTTTTCTATTATGGAAAATGGTTTTGAAGAATACTTAATCACTTTAGGTACAAGTTTAAATAAAATGTCTTATCCCTTTTCACCGCGATGAAAGGCAGAAATTCACTTTATAAAAAGTATCTTCGCCGTAACGTTTCACTTACAATAGACGTCATTACTGATGAAATAAAACGGCGTTATAATCAATATTACCGTTGGATAAAATTAAAAGTGGGGGATCGCTTATAGCTACGTATTAGAAAAGCCCATAAACCCTTATATCAGTAAGGAAAATTGTTACCTTTATGCCTTAGCCCGTTTACTGTGGTAAACCGCGTGAGAAAACTTATGTATATATTCGATTTTCCTGTTAGTCTACGAGTTTACTCTACCATTAGCGTTTAATACCTAACCCTATACTATGAGCCCTAAAATAATCCTTTAGATTGTATACCTTCGCCGTCGGCATTAATATGGTATAAAAAATCCTTAAAGGATAATAAATGAGAAATCGAGAAAATCGTAGAATAGCGTTTGCACTATCGTTGTAAAGGGAGCCAAATTTAATATTTGGTTCGTTAAAAGAGTTATACTTTAAAGGACGACGAATGGAAAGCTGGTAAGGAATTGAAGAATTGTAAGGAATTGATTGAGGCATACGAAGATTGTCTCCCGAAACGTCTCCAGAAGCGAGTCTCGCGTCTTGCATCTCGCATCTCGCGTCTCACGTCTTGCGTCTCATGTCTCGCGTTTCGCATCTTACTTCTCGCTCACCTCTTATTATTATCATGTATGTTATCAATGAGGATATTGCCCTTTCTTTTGGTCTCGAGGACTTGTTGTATATTACTTGGGGGTAAAAGAAAGGAAGGCAGGCATCTGTCTGTGCAGCTACAGTTACTTGAGCTCAGCTCCGCTGAGCTCCGCTCTAGTTCTAGTTTCTTCCTCTTCCATCGTCAGAATACTACAATATTTCAATGTTACGTTGCCGCCCTACACGCCTACCAACACTTACGAAATTTCAAATATCGTTTTTACTCATTGAGGGCTTTGTAAAAGATCTCGGTATTAAAACGTTGGATTCGGTAAGTAATAGCGTCCTTTTCCGTTGGAGGAGGTCCAATTACCTAGCGCTTCTTCTAAAGCCCTTAAGTAGTTTAAAAAGGTCGGGCGGTCTTTGCAAAAACTTTGAGGGCGCGCGTAGTCGGTTTAGTTTCTCTGTTTTTGGTTATAAAGGGAGTTATTAAAGAATTTTCGTCGGCGATGTTAGTGAATCGTTTGTAAATCTAATGGCAACACTAACAATTGTGAGGCCTGACCATGAATATGTTGTGAAAGATAACTAACTACAACTTAACTATATTAACTTTATTAACAATAAATCAAGTGCAAGAAGTGCACAATTTAGATTAGGGCGTGAATTAAATAGTTGCCTTACATTAGTATGCAAACTAGCCAGCGGTTTACTAAAATTAGAAGTAATACATTGCTACTTTTAATGTAATACAACAGTTACTTCAACTACGATTCAAATGGACTACGTTACAACGATAAAAGCTTATTAACAGATTATTTATTTACTTAGATTTTCTTACCTTCCTTTAATTATATCATTCGTCGTTTTATATATATCTAAATGTTGGTAGAGCCTTAGATAGTTGCAACGTTATCGATCCGATTGATCGAAATAACAGTGGTATTGCATTGGTTAGGAGGTAGATGTATTGTTTTAGGTTTGGCGGACTGCTATCTAGTATGCACTGTAATTTGTATGGTTAATTGCTTAGCTCATGCCCTAGTGTGAAGTACAGCGTACTTCACTCGACTTACACCCAATGTGGTAAGTCCACACAAAACAATATACTAAACTTACAAGTCAGTATAGTCAACTTTACTATAAGTAAAGTTGACTTATTGTATTACATGGAGTACTATCACAATACTGGCGGCTTTTTAGTTTGTACGTGTACGATAGTATGGTTAAACAATATTTTCTGGTTAGCGCTAAATAGCATCCTCGTTAACTTGCAAACCACCTGTTAATTCCAATAAACCGTTATACTGAAATACACTTAATTGCATGCAAATTAACCCCGTTTGCTGTCAATTGCTCCATGGCTTCGAGTCCTGAATTCATTAATTTCTACAAATATTTCTTTCTATACAAGCTTGTATAGACTTTTACTTCAACCTTGCCAAATAAAAAAAATCGCAATTATTAATTACTCCAATTTCCTAATAATTTTCCAGTTTTCTAGTATAACCTAAACCGCCGTGACGTAATTTGGGCTTCTCGTGTGGCTTATTAATGTAGCCTTCGATACATATAGTTAGCCTATTACTATTCACAAACCTTTCTAGTGCTTTATTCGACGATGCTTTCGTTATAGCGTCAGCAGGATTACCTCTACCGTTAATCCATCGGAACTCTTTAATTTCTTTCCCTTTGTAGGTTTTATAGAGTGTTTTCACGTCGATTATTAGGCGTTTTTCACTGGTGGTTCCGAGCTTCGAAAGATATTCAAATAGACTTTTTAATTAGGTACAGATTATTATTAGGATGTGAGTAATTTTTAGTTGCTTGGTAATAAAGTTAAGGGTTTCCTATAGTGCTATATCTATGTTAAAACCCGTTATTATGCCGTAGATCTCCGAAGCCAGTCCATTTTGTATAATCCTTTTGCACTTAACGGAGGTTTAGTAGATTAGGCTACCGATAATACTAAATTGGTCTTCCCGCTCATTATCGTTAACGAGGGTTATTAGAAAGCCAATTAATAAAGACAGGTCAGTGTTATTGGTGAAGGACTTATTCGTAAAAAATTAATAACTTAACCTTCGACAGGTCGATTGGAACTATGATAATCCCGTGGTCTAGGTTTCGTATTTGCTATTCGAGCCTTTTATTTCGCCGTTTAAAGTTTTTATCTGCCGGATACTATGGTTGCGCCGCGATAAAAAGGTCGTAAAAGGCTTCCGTTTGTTATAAGATAATAATATAGCTGTCTCAAATACGCTGTTACAAGTACCGTTAAGCCTTGGCCATATTAGTTTTATCGATTGTAACTAGAATAGCGCTCTGGCCCTTTTGGCATAAGCTAAGACCGGTATTAATACCAAGTATACTGATTAACGATTTAATAAAGTCAAGTTAACTATTTTTCATTAAATTTGTTACCGATTTATAATTCCAGAATTTGAAGTTTTTAATCGCCTGTTGTTTTGGTACTATAAAGCCAGCCGTTTCAACTAAAAGGATATTGTTAGTTTACATGTTCACAACATCGAAGTCATTTTTCTACGTTATTAACATATATGGATCATGTATTTGTTATGGTCCGACCTACAATGGTAAGCCAAATAGGTGCCAAATGGGATTTACTATTAAAATGCGAAGGAAGATTCGAAGAGGCTATCGTGGCCTAACGTGCAGGGCCCTTGGGTAGGGTTAATGCCCAGCCCGTCACGTGCCCTTACACGTGCCATGAACGGACCGTATCCAGCTTATACCCGGAACGTACCCTGTCCGCATCCAGGCCGGGCTTAGGTTGGACGTTACCCATTCCGTTACGTATATAGTCACATAACTTATAGGTTTAATAGCTAACGGCTTAAGTTTATAATATGCCCCCTTTTCTACGTATATTGTAAGGGTTACGACGCCCCTTTGGATAAACACCGGATGCGGGCCGTATTTGTCTAGTACGCGGCTCGAGCGTAAGCCGGTAATATTACGTTTAACATATCGCATAACGCTTCGGCCGGCCCACTCTATATCTTCTACGCCGTATAATACACCCGTTAACGTGTCGTGTAAAGTATTTGTTTCATTGTCGGCGTTATATAACGTACCTATTAACGCGTCGTATAATGTAACCTTTTTGCCATCGACGCCATATAACGTACTTGTCAACGCGCCGTATAATGTAACCTTTTTAACATCGACGTCGTATAACGCGTTTCGTATAATACATAATCCTTGTCGAATTTGATTTACTAGTCCTTATAAATATAAACGCTTTTACGTAATTTTTAAAACTTTTTCCATTTCTCTTTTATATTACCGCCCCCGCTTCATCAACTACTTTCGTTATAACCTTTTTAACTTTTCTTCACATAAATTAGCTAGCTATTCGCGTTAATATAACTTAGTTTTTTTCCCCTAACTTATTATTATGGTTAACATATATAATGGTCTTAGCTTTAGTTACGTTGCCGCCTGCGTTTTTAAAAGGGATGATAAGCCTTTCCGTAAGATATATTACTTTATTACATACCAGTACCCTATTCATTGATTATTTATTATAGCTCCTTTGCGTTATGAGAGATTTCCTCGTTTTTAAAAATAGTAAAAATAAAAATAAGCTTCCTTCATTATAGGCTAAGAATACCTATATATTATATATTAACCTCCTTTCCAACTTTGGCGTTCTTTTATTTTACGTACGAATTTATCTGGTATAAGGGTGTTGCATATGTTGGAAGATTTATAATAAAGTAAGTTTACAAATAATCCTTATAAAAAGCTTGACCGCTAATTAACTCTTTTTCGTAATGTGTTTAGGAGATAAGTTTGTTTGCGGCTTTACCCGGTTTGTGTGCCCTTTTACGCTAGTTGTTTGTTACGGTAAAGGATGGGAGCCATATATTGTTCCTTGCACGTAAGCGTTAGGGAGATGTCTCAGGTTATGGACTCGTTTTTACCTTCACCTTTTTTGAATTGATTAATTAGTTTTCCGGGCTTCGTAATATCGCTCGGGCGTAAAAAGTTTCAACTGTTACGGCCGTATATGCCTTTACCCCTTTTACTATACGCTTACAGCGCATTTTTCTTTCGGGTCTGTTTTTACCTCCAACCCCTTCGTCGTTCTTCATTGTATTGCCTGTTTATAAAGACAGGACGCCTTCGGTCAACCGGGTTTCAACGCGTAACGTTTTCGCCCCGGCCCCCTTTAGTTACCGCCATATAACTTTTCGTAATTTTAGTCTAAAGAGCTAAATGATATGACTACTTTGGTCATGTTTTTATAAATAATATAAGTTACGGCTTATTAAATTTTGCGAACGACGTCTAGGGTTTGATTATACGATTTTTGATTTTACATATATCTTATTTATTAAATTTCAATAGGAAAGAGTTGATTATGCTGACTGCGAGCGGGCATAGAATCGTGCCCGGGCTAATTACATCACCTGGACTGAAATTAATGTATTATAGTTTTTGGTAACCCGCTTAAAAGGTCGTTCCCCTCGCCTCGCCCCTCACCTTATTCTTCGTTAGCCGTTATCATCGGCCTTTTTTAGTGTCCGTCCCTTTTCGTATTATCCGTTATCGGTTTTTTTAATGTTTGTATCTTTTCACATTATTCGCTATTTCTAACGTTATTTCGTATCCATCCCGCCTTTTACTAACCCCCCTTTTTGGTATTTATTAGTTGCCGCCATATCTTTTACCATTCCTTTCCCCTAATATTGCTCAACGTTTAGAGCTAGTTATAGTAAACCACTTAACGTTAATGACGCTAGTATTCGTTCAACATAAAAAAGTATAATAATAATAAGTACGTTGATTTTCATTAAAATATAATAAAATCAGTTTTACGGTCGGATATGTATTCGAAATAGTCGGGTAATATTTACCCGGCCTTACTTATAATATTATATCTTTGTTTAGTAATAAATTCTTCCTTTTATTTATAAGTAAACTATTATTTTGGTTATTTAGGCGGTTCTCTTCGTACTTATTACTTAATATAAGTTTAACGTTTTCATCGAAATACCTGGTTGTTATAAACCTGAATATCTTCTTATTTCGCTTCAAATCTATTTAAAGTTATAGTATATCAATATTTTTTATTCATTTTCACTTTGGCTTATTATAGCCCTTTTACTTAATTAATACATAGCGAACCCCACTTCTTTTCGTTTTTACCACGAGGATATGTTGTATTTTAAATTCCTCGTATTTACCATCTTTTATATCATTAACCATTAAAAATACTCCTGTGCGAATATCGGATAAGATCTACGAAGAAAATGGGTTTGAAACCGCCCATTTAATTAAGTTTATATAAAATACCGGATATTTATCAAGGATATTTAATACGACATTAAACGGGTTCCAAATATCGATTACGCGGTATTAGTTATAAAGTTAGTCGAACTTTTTATTCAGGTAATTAGTTTTAATATTACGAAGGTTTAATCACATTTAATTTTTTAACCTATAACGTTTCGCTGAACATCTCCTACGATTTACCGCCGTTTTTATTTATTATTAAATATAAGTTATTGTCATTTAGGCTAATTTTGTCCCCTTACATAAATAAGTTAAAAACATAATAGCTCGTTCCGTAGGATTGATTAACGACCTTATATTTCTGTTTATCTTTAGGATAGGTAATATTTTGTATTTATTTATTAAACGGTTTGTATTAAACCCAGTAACCGTTAACTTTCGGTTATTTGACGTAAATTAATAGGTGGGTAAATATAAAACCTAATTGTATTACGAAAAGGCGATAGCAATACGTAAATACCTTTAAACCCTTTAGTTTATCCATTTAATACCGTTGGTTATTTATCGGTAATACGTCGTAAATAAAAGATATTCGACTTCTATTAGGGAATGAAATGTCGTTTGAAATACGTTTACTTAATTTAAACGGTGTTCGTTAATAATAAAATCTGAAAACTTATAAAACCTTTATTATATATTCTGGAAGCGTTTCGCGTACGAATCAGCTCTTATAAAATATATAGCTTTTAATTAAATAAATTTGGAAAGGCGATTTATAATAATTAGTCAATATCAAAAGCCTTTATTAGTAGTTGGCAGGTCTACTATAAAGTCGATCGAAATATACGCCTAATATCGGTCGAAAATAAGGAGAGGTTAAAGGAGGCTTTACTGTAAGGTACGACGATATTTCCTTTCGTTATATTACGTATATATTGGGTATAAACGTTGAATATTAGCTACTATTTTTTTCTAATGGTAATTTCGTTGTAAAACCTAAAATGAAATATTTTTACTAAGATAAACTATAATAGGCGAGTCGTAAGTTTATTATTATATTTCCTTCATTAATAATCTCCAATTCTGTGATTATAAGCAATTACGATAACATAATACCTTTCGCAAGTTAACCCCGTAATTTGTAATTTATATTAATTATTTTACTTTAATTAAAAAGCGTTTAACATCCTAGAAAACCGTCAAAAGAAGAACTTTATATGATAGGTCGTTCATTACTTTTTAGTTTTATGATTCCGTTAACTTATCCAAGTCGAAAACAAGGGAATTATTCAGTGTTAACGATATTAACGGGCTTAACGCGGGCCGAGCTCTCGGTAATACCACTGGTACTGTCGTACTGAAATCCTTTAACGTTATTCCCGATAACGACTCATGTACGGGTCGATCCCAGGGCGGTATCGCTTTTGACGGCTTTTCGAAAGCCCTTGACCCCCCTTTAAAAATTATATCGTTATAATTTAGTATCTAGGTCTTCGTCTCGCTTAACTTCTTTATATAACTCTTTGTAATTTATATCCAATTAATATATAAGTTTATTATTTTTATATTTAATATAATAATGGAAATAGGTTAAAAACTTGTGCGCGGCGGTTTTTAACCTCGAGTTTATTTTTTAACTTATGGGTTAACGTATTCGGACGGGTGTCTCAGGTTACTGGCTTATATTGTAAGTAATATTAAAAAAGGGAAAGAACTTAGACCTATTTAGCTTAGCGTTCCAAAATTAGTCGTGGTAAAAAAAATTCTAATTTTTTATAATCCGTTAAAATCGTAAACGGTATACGAATACTATGTAACTCGAAAGATAATGCCTTTAAATAGGATATTACCGCAAGGAGTTTTTCATTGTAAGTGGTATAATTACATTTCGTATTTATTCATTGTACGAAGCAGTAGATTACTAGTTTTAAAATATTATCGTTGTTTTGTTACGACAAATACCCATTTAACGCCGTTTCCGAATAATTTATTTTTACAATTATTAGCTAATTTGAATCTTAATATACCAGAAATAGAGTGGTAATAAATATATCGCTTAAAGTTTAAAATATATGTTTTTCCCGCTTCGTTTAAGCTTAACGAATACCTTATTTCGTTAGACGGACAAGATAATCCGTTGGCTTTAAAAAATTATTAATAAAATTACGATAAAATTTGGTAGAACCTAAAAAAAATCGAACTTTTCGAACCATACATCATAACTCCTATTCGTTAATTACCTGGATTTTTTCGGGGTTAGCCTGGATACCTACCCCAACAGTTATAATAAAGCCTAGATATTTTAACTTTTTAATTACAAAGTTGTATTTCTTTCAATCCAGATTTATTTTATTATTACGAAGACGTTTTGAAACAACGCAAAATTTCGTTATATGGTTCTGTTTAGTATCTAAAGAAAAAACCAAAAGGTCGTTTAAATACGTTGTAATGAAAATATTTAAGACATTCGTTATTATATAATTGATATATCGCTAAAATATCGCCGGCGTTTTTACCAGCTTAAACACGGTAACTAATTATTTTGATAACTTGAACCGCGTACGAAACGCCATTAATTCCTTTTATCTAGATATTACTCGAATACAGTAAAAAGCTATTTAATCATCTAATTTTGTAAATTATATCGACTTCGACAAAGTACCTGAAATCTACTTAATTAAATTTAAAGGAAAATGGGTTTACTTTGTAATTTTATTTCATACCCAATAATCAATATAAAAGCGCTATTCTCCCTCTCCTCCCGGTTCACAAATAAATAATACCGGCCCCGCCGCCGATAAAATCATTATCTAAACTTAATCTTTTTTTATTAATTTTATAATCTATCGTCGGAAGTTTAAGAGGTTAATTTCATAATATAGACTATAACGGCCTCTAAAGTCTTGTTAATAGGGATTTATATTCGTTTAGTTTGATATAAATGTAACAACCGAGTTTTCCCTATATATAAAGGTAAGGTTATAACCTTATCTTTATCGAATAGGTTACGAAATATAATTAGTTTTGGTGGAATATGTAATTAATTATTTTTTTCCCAACCATAATCGTCGTCGTTACTAATAAAATCCGAGTTATTGAGTAAAGGCTTATAATACAAATTATTCTAGATAGGTTCTTTATATATAATGATTTTTGGTATAAACGTTACGTTAATCCGAGGAAAGCTGAATTTATTACGTCTTATATATTTTTCGTTTTAAAGCGTATTAATACTACGTCAATAACTAAGTTTCCCTGACTTTAAACCATTAGACGATTATTGTCCGCGTTTAAGGTTACCTATTAATATGGTATTGAAGGTATTTTAAAAATAATATCGCGCGTTATTCCGGAAATGATATATGCTAATATCGAGTTCGACTATTTATTAATATTTGTACGAAACTTAGTTATTTAGGTAATAAGTTTATTTTACAGTAACCCTAATATCGTATTAGAATGTTGCGGATAAAATAATCTAATTTACTTCATTTTCAACCATTATATTAAAGCTTTATTTATATAATAATAATTGTAACAACTAAAATCTATTTAAGTATTTACAAAGTATATATTATTAAAAAGTATAAGAATAAGAAATAATTCCTCGTTTATACATGTTTCAATTGAACTAAATTCCTTCTTACTCGATTTCGTTACTACATTGTTAAGGCTATATAATCCCTAAACTAAACTTTATCTAAAAGTTAGGCTTTTCCCATTACCATTAATATGAAACCTTTCTTTACATTTTTAACTTATGCCGTATATACTTACGCAAAAGATAATATCGAGTAGAGATAATAGCCACGTTAATAATGGTACAATAAGCTATATCGTACGTAATATTTTAAAGTAAACCTAATTTAAAGTTTTTTTATTATCTTTTACGTTGCCTTATGTTTTTGGTTTTAAATGCGTAACGAATGGGTTTGTTAAGATAACTAACAGCGGTATCGAAATGATTATCTGTAATTATCGCGACTTTTTAACGAAAATGTTTAAAAGGCATAGATTCCAGTTATAACCGTATTACTATTCGGCCGTTAAGCTTAAACGGGTCCCATTAACTAACAACCAAAACTCCGCTTTAAGTCTAAAAACTTTAACTCGTCGGAAAGTTCGCAATACTTTTTTAGGGCTACGACATAGTCCATTCAGCTAATACCTGTCGTAACAAACTTGTCGCGAATACGTGGCGATACGCGGGAGCGTAAATAGTTACTCTTTATGGTCGAGGGCCAATTTAAGCCATTTATTTAAGCTAAAAGTATTTGGAACTTAATAGCAAATAATACTTATAAATTCTCATTACTTATAACCAAACTTTCGAATTCGACCAATGCCTTTTCTGCGTAGTAAGGGTTACTGAATACCGTTTCGATATAATCGAAAAACTTTCCTATATTATATATACCTTCGTATCCTCCGGCTTCGTAATACGTTGTAACCGCTTATTTTACCGTTGTCGTAAAATATCCTTATACGTACAGGAACGCATACCAACCCTTTTCAATCGATATTTTATTCGCTTTTAATATCAATTTAATCTTTTGGCGCGTCGCCGTTTATATAAAAGTAAATTCGTTCAATTACGGTGAATTATGTCGTTTTCGTTTGCCTTAAACCGGTAAAAACCTAACGCGAATTATAGCTAGTTCAACTTCGAGTTATTGGATTTTCGCGACGACCTAAACGAAGTTGAACGTAAGGTTTATAGTTAATGTCGATTAACTCAGTTATTACAGTTGTTTAATAATTGACACGATATAGTTTACGGTATTTTTTAAATGAGAAATATTATGTTACATCGGTTTCGAAGGGATTGGAAGTATATTTATAAAGGTGAAAGATTAGGTATTTGCTGAAGACCTATTTTTCCTAATAATATTGAAGTATAGCGTCGAATTATTAACGTTTATAATCGATTTGTTTGCCGTAAGTAATATTTTTTCGAAAAGATAAAAAAAACCTTTAATAATATATTATAGTGCGACTTACGATGGTAAACTAAGTAGGTATCAAATAAGATTTACTTTTAAGGTGCGGAGAACGACTAAAAAAGGCTATTATAACCTAACGTACAGGGTCCTTAGGCAGGGCTAATGACCAGCCCGTTACATGCCCTTATATGTGTCATATACGGACCGTATCTAGCCTATACTCGGACGGTACCCTATCCGCGCCCGGGCCAAGCCCAAGCCGGGCACTACTCATCCCCCTAAGTGTATACTCACGTAACATATAGGCTCAGTGGCCAACGGCCTGAGTCTATGACAGTATTAAAAACTTTATCATTAGTTGTGATTTAAATTATAACTGGTAAATTAAAATATAATAGGTACCTACTTAAGCCAATCCGTATAATGGCTCAATATATCGTATTACCATCCCTAAATGGTAAGTAACACGTAGTTTTTATGGTGAATTTAGCAGTATGATATGTTATCAATCCGTTGCTAATTACGTGTAGGCTTGCGTTATATTACGGCTGTAAAGTGTAAACTTGCCTTTAGTCTTAGCTAGTAAATTTTCTGTTAAAGCGACTAATAAACTTTAGCTAATTCTTTTTATCGTTAGCGACTACGTGAGGATTTAGGTTCTACCTTTATCATCATATCTTTAGGCGATTAGGCGTGATATTTTGTAGGGCCGCCCCGTAGTCTTACTTTTCATTTCGCAAATAATCCTCGATTTAAAAATTGTAAATTTGAATTTCATAGGTTAAAATAGGTTTTCTATACGAATTGTATAACTTTTTAAGTTAGTAGGCCATTAATTTCGACCTTATCGATTTTCATAAAAGGTTTGCATAACGTCTTAATAATCCCTTATATTCGGAGATTTAATGCCAAGTTCTTGTTATTATTTTCTTTTTTACTTATCTAAATAGTATCACAAATATGACCCGGTATTTATTCCTTCTCTTTAACGTTTTTTACGGTGGTTGTCTACTAGCAGCGTTTTATTGGCTTATTGATAATGGATAAAGGAGGTTCATATTAGCTCAGTCACAAAGTTTAAGGGTTTTTATCGTTAATAACCCCAATATAAGGTATGGCTTAAGTGGTTCGAAAAAATACAAAACCGTTAATGGTTTTAATAACCACCTCAGAGTTTACGATATTTAATATTCTGTATAGGCCTTTTCATTTGCCTGGCTCCCGCTATACAAGAGCTTTATTTTGTAACGGTAGAGCAAGTTCATCCATTGTTAAGGGGCTGTTTTTAGTGTTAAGAACATTATTGACTTGGCAGCGTGCCAATTCCCTTCGCAGTTCCTTTAGAGATTTTCCGTAGGCCATAGCACGCTTTTGAGTACTTGCTGAGGGCTGAGATTCACTTGTCAGGCGTGGGTATTCTCCAAAAACCAGCAGCGTTAATACTAAGCCATTAGGGTCCAGAGTATCGTTCATACCTTTTACCGCTATCTAAAGCCGTGTTTCCGGATCCATGAAGTTTTCAATTTCTAATACAAGGATATTATACGCTTGGCGAAGTAATGCGTAAACCCTTTTAACCTTTCCAATACTTTAAAACGCTTTTACAAGTACCTATTTAAATTGAATCCCTATTATTTTAGCGTTTTTTTAAAACTCCGCCGCCATAAAGTTGGTGCCGGAATCGTGGACGACGACGTTAGGTAGGCCCAGATACGTGTTAATTTATAATATTACCAGTGTTTCTCACATACCTTTTGCCGAAAGGAACTTTAGAAACTTAGCTTCATGAAAAGAAGTTATAGAGTTAACGACGTGAAAAATAAGCTTATTATCTAAATAAAATACGTTAATGAAAATCTCGTCATGAAAATCCTTATCGTCTTTTAGTAAAAATTTAAATTTTTGGGGGGCTTAAACATATGTTTGGTAGTGGTAATAAAGTTTTGTTGTAGCTTTTGGGGAAAAATATTCCATATCTTTATACCTTGCAAACTTTAGGACTTTGTATAATCTATTAATGGATAGATGATTGAAGTACCGGTATATTTAATGCATCTCCACCTCCGTTAAATTTAACACTACTGTTTTCGGGCTCTACAGATAAAACAATAAGTGTATTTACTTAAAGACGAAGGGAAACTTTAGCCGTTTTTAACTAGTTTGTCTGTATTAACATCAATGTTGATATCAAAAGTATTTATATCTTTTAAGAAAAGAAAAAAAGGGGTAAAGAACTTGAAGATATAGAACGTAATTGCTCCCAAAACAATTTGAACTACCGTTATTCTTATTAACGATAGTTTTTTACCTGGTCCAAACCCAATTTTGGCCTTTTTAATATCGTAACGATTGATTTTAGTGGCTATAGTGCTCTCCGTCCACAGTACTACATATTGTAAATAGCCTCTTGTTAAGTACGTTACTGCCTCTATATTTGACATAATACCTTAAAACACATGACCCGCGTAACTATTACGAAGATTAAAGGTATTTAAAGGGTTAAAGGCTTAATTAGGGTAGAAATAAAGGTCATTACTATTCAAACGGTAAAAAAAGGCATAGTCGGCTAGTTATTGGGCCGTATTAAGAGTAATATCTTTATGTTACTTAATTTGCTAAGGGGTATTATTTCTGTTAATTGTCTCATCACCTTCGAAGTTTGCGATTTTATCTAAATAGTTCTATTTAGAAGCAGTAGGGTACTGGATGTAATATATTACATTTTTATTATTTTGGTTAGCGGGGAGGTGTTGACTTAACCAATAGCTAAACCTACCACAAATCTAATATATCTTACCACTATTACGACGATAGTGTTTACGGTTAATAGAGCTGTTTCAAGCTTGACCTTATTGGAATTAACGTAGTTATTACCTTTAGTCTGTAGTTGGTAGGCTAGATATTAGGCGTTAAAGGCTCCTATAACCGTATTTATGGTTGACATAATTAACAATCATAAAGTTTTCTTTATCTAAATTAGGAAAGTTGCGGGCTTAGGGGTATACACTAAGCTAGTTTGGTATACTCGTCATTATAGTGGCGAGCAAAGAACGTAACTGGTTAAAAAAGCCTTCGTAGGTGGTATTTAGGCATTGTAGGGTGTATTCGAATTTTCTGACGCCCGTAACTGCTACCAATACCTGTTTGCAAAGTGAAGCTTCGCTAACGTGAGCTTTTTCCATTGCTTATTGGAAAAATATCAGCTTGTCAAGCATCTAATTCAGCACATCTATTAGTATTTCCTCCTCTTTTTTCTTCGCCATTATTATAGTCTATCTGGTTATAGCCCAATTTATGTAATATTAGGTAAGGTGAATATCTTGTTCGAAGCAGTTTTTCATGTTATCGTAAATCTTTCAAAATGTAGTTGTTTGGGTAAAGAAGGATATGTAATAATTTCTAATGAATTTTATAGAGATTTGGGGGAAAATAATAAAAACTTAAAAGAAAAACCTCCATTTACTTACATATATTTGAAAAGAGAATTATGTTAATATCTAGGAGGTTATAAAGCTTTACGTTATACTTTTTTACGTCGCTTCAAACTTTAGCGAAATTCGTGAGGAGTTTGTTATTAATATTAACCATTTTGACAGGTTTTGGGAGCAGGTTGCGATAGTTATCCCAGTTTTAATTGGTGTTTCCTAGCAGTTTAAGCCTTAAAACTTCCGAGGTATAGTGTTAAGGATAATTTTCAATCGTTCAACCCGAGGGGTAAAGTTCCGTAATAGGATCTGTAGTAGGTTTTCGTGTGTAGTCAAACCTGCCATAGGAAGGTTTTTAAAAGGCTTAGCGATTTTAAGAAAAGTGTTAAGGAGGAAGAGAGACCTGACGGCTTTAAGAGACATAACGATCTTGTTTAATTAACTGGTGTAAAACGCTGACGTTAATACATTTAGCCGTATTGGCGGCTGTTGCTTTACGCGCTTTGCTACTATTAAGAATATACTCCACGTTATTATATAAGGGTGTTAAGCTGTCGATCAGGTTAATAGGTTCCTTATCACCAGTACGTAAAAAGGCTTTACTAAGTTAAAGATAAAGTAAGGACCCTTTAAATCACGTATAAGGTCGTTAAGGTCTTTTAATACTTTTACTCTTTACTTAAAAATCTCAAATATCAAGGTCTTGGGGAGGGGGGAGGGGGTTTGCTAAATCAGTTTAAAAAAGGTTTCCGCTAAACCTAACGGAGTTTTTTTTAGGGATATAAATGCTACAGTGGATAACCTCCTTTTTCAGCTTGGCTTTAACTATACGTTGAATTATCTTCCACATATCAAGGGTTCAGTGGTTGAAAAACTCGTGAAAATCTTAAAAAGTGCGAGCTTCACAACCGTAATCGTTACCGATATTCGCGTCGATAATATACTAGCTAACGTAGTTGGTTAGATAAGTTTTAGTTAAGGTTTTGTTAATATCCGTAACTTAGAGTTCTTGGTTATAATAGTAAGCAGAAACTATTTCGAGGGTTTTAACTTTATTTATATATTTGTAACTTAAAGTTATTTTAATTTTTTAACTTATATAAGACGTGTATAATGCGTAGAACGAGATACTTGGTGATTTTAGGCGTGAAGACTTGGTGTTTTAGCCTAAAGTCGTGTGGAAGCTTAGCAACTTAGCGTTGGGTTACGCGGTGTGGCTTTTCCAGCGCGACTTGGTGTTTCTTGGTGTTTTTCACTTGAAGCAGCGAATTTGACGATTAAATTGGCGCAAGAGAAGTAAAAAACATAAAGTAAAGGCAAAAGTTCAGTGTAAAAGTTAAAGTTGAAAGTCGTTTGTTATTATAGATTATTTGGTGTAAAGATTTAGTTGGTTTTCTTATAGTGGTGGTACCCGCAATAGTATTGATTTAGCCGTTTACCAAATTGCCGTACTTTAAGACTTCTAAGAGTCAATCTTAACGTTTTTAAAAAGGATCTTTAGTAAAGATTTCTTAATATTTTTGATAACAATACCGTTGTTACCTCTAAGCTGCCGTGAAAATCGATGCAGCCTAAAAGGTTTTTCTACTTATTACCGTGAAAACCGCTGTAACAGTAAAGGCTTTTTATAATAATCTTTCCTCTACCTTGGTCTTTTACAAAGTGTAACCAGAAAGTAGTTTCTCCTTCTACTTAGCCAATTTGTATTTAACTCAATAAACAATGATCAGTGTTAGTAAGACCTTAGATCGTTACAAGGTTGTCGATTCGATTGGTCGAAGTAACAGTAGTATTGCATTAGTCAGGTGGTGGATGTATTATTCTAGGTTTAGCAGACTATTAGCCGGTCTACACTGTAATTTATATAGCCAATTGCTTAGCCTGTACCCTAGTGTAAAGTGCAGCATACTTTACTCGACTTACACCCAATGCGGTAAGTCCATACAAAACAATACACCAAACTTGCAGGTCAGTATAGTCAACTTTACTGTGAGTAAAGTTGACCTATTGTACTGCATGTAATACTATCCTAACAATAAGATTTAATTTTCATTTTTTTCTCAGAAAGTTTGAATACTGTAGTTAATGTTATTAAGGTTTACATAAAGTTTAAAGTACCTAATATGATTCGTTTAATTATTTCTTAGTAAAGTTCTTATCGACGTCTTAAAATCATAGGTTTTTATTGTATTGTTTAGTTACAAGAGTTTCAAACGCATTAATAGCCTTTATTTTATAGTTGTGTTATTGCTTTTCATTTTAATTTTTTGGGGGTTTTACAAAAAAAAAACTTAGCTCTAAAATATGAATTATTTATTGCTTTGAATAGTATGTGATTTATTCTTCGAAAAAGTGAGTTTGTAGATATTACTAGATATCACTATAGTTAGCAAGCGTAGAGAAATATATTAGTAGAGTGTATAGTAGAGTGTCACGGCCCAAGTAAAAGCTTATAAGCTTTCATTCGAGGCGTGCACTCTCTAGATGCTTCTTTTGGAGCTTATATCTTTATACTACCATTTTTTGAATACTGTACTATCTTCTTTATACGTTGATATAAAGACTTATGTAATAGAGTTACTAATTGTTTTAACAGATATATTGTTATTTGTTTTTGTGGTTTAGCGACTTTAACGATTGAGCACTTAGTTTTTGGTTCCTAGTTGTGTAATAATTGAAGCGATTGAGAATTTAATGTGTTAAAATTTTAGTTAATTTTAACGTCTAGATTTTAAAATAGATTTAATGAGAATATTTCGATAATTTAGCAATACTACCGTTACCACTTTAAGACGCATATAAAAACTAATGTGGCCGTAAAGTTCTCCCTACTTACTGACGTAAAAACTAACGTAAATTACAAAGTCTTTTTGCAAAAGCCTTCTTTTTACCCTATAATAATTTTTAAAGTTTAAGTGAAAAGTTTATTTTCATTCATTTATTCATGTTGAATTTAGCTAAACACTAATTAGTATTAGCAGGCTCTTAATCATTGTAACTATAGTCGATTCGAACTACTGTGGTTGAAGTAACTGGTGGTATTACATTAATACAAGTTGTGTAAGTTTCAAGTTGAGTACGTCGCTAGCCAACCTGTACCCTAATCTATATAGGCCAAAGCTTGGCCCGTACCCTATGTTGAATGGGTACACCACAGTTGTTTTGCAGCCATTGCAATTGACTGCTGTTCCAACACAATTTTTATTTTCGTTCTTTCATTCTGGAAACGAAAAATCTTTTCCCCACATGTCGATTCCACCACAAAATTCCCTTTGTAAAAAACAATTTTCAGGCTCGAATAAGCCGATTTGTCAGGAAGGTCGCTGTATGACTAGCTTAGCAGGATCCGCAGCATGAGCCGCTGACACAGACAGGAGCGGGCTTCTGGAGCGTCCTGCGGTGTTCCTGCTGTACACTCTATGTACTTCGTTAATGACAGTGTTTGCTTCGTACTATTGATTTCCCCTTCCAACAATTCCGTGGGGAAGCTCGACGACGACGACCACTGCTCCTACGCAGGTGCCAATTGGGCTTTCTTGTCATTTATTCGCCTTACTTGTCCGAGCCTTGAACACATCCGCATTAGCAACCCGGAGCAAGGCGCCCGAGTCGAATACGCTGATACCCAAACTGTGTCTCTCCAAAGACATCTTCGGCGATAGCCTTCCAAATTGCTTGCTTCGCCTTGTTCTGTTTTCCAGTCCCCAGCAGTTTAGTCCTCGAATACCATAATCACAATGTCTATCTTTGGCACCTCTCCGCCGGACGAGGCACCCACGATGGACGGGTCCTTCGCCCGCTCGCGCACGAACCTCTTCGAAGATGAATCCCTCTCCTCCTCCATGACCCAGTCCCAGACCCAGACGACCCAGTCCGCCCCGAACTCCCTCTTCCACGACGACGGCTCGCCCTGGGACATGCCCACGCCCCGCAAGAAGCACTCGCGCGCCGACCTCCTCCGCAACCTGCTCCCGGCCGCCGACGTGCCCGCGAGCTACATCGAGACGTTCGACGCCGTGGTCCGTGGCGGTGCCGGCAAGGTCTCAGCCGACAGGGTCACGCGCGTGCTGGCGGCCGCGAAGCTGCCTGCCGATGCGCAGGCCAGGATCATGAGTATAGTTGCGCCGGGCGGCGGCGATGTTGCCCTGGGTCGCAACGAGTTCAATGTCTTGTTGGGGCTGGTAGGGCTTGCGCAGGAGGGCGAGACGGTCAGTCTGGATGGGGTTGACGAGCGGAGAAGAAGTGAGTCGGCCGGCCTCTTTTGTCCTCCCCTATTCCTCCATATTCCATACTATACCATTTATTCATTGCATGGGACTATGCAACCAACCGCCTATACCGAGACCGCGTTATCTCTTATCTAAGACGGCCACCAGCAACCGGCTGGCAGTGTGCTGGCAAGCAACAGACCCGCCTCTTGTGCGATTCTCGTTGAAGCCCAAGAAGCTCCTGTGGAACGAGTGATTGGGTAGGCCGACGTCGTGTTTCCCCATTATACCCTGCTGTTGACCACGATCCGCTGCACATGAATCACTCCAACCATTCTCTAGTCAACTGGTCAACTGACCGGTCTTTCTTCCTCCATTCCAGACCTCCCACAGCCGAAGCTCTCTTTAATTGCAGAGAAATCACCTCCCGAATCTCCATCTGCACGCACAAGTGATCTCGCCGCGAAACTCCCCCAGAGGCCCATAACGCCTCCAGCCAAGGACATCGCACCAGCCACATTCAGGACGCCCACCGCGGTGTCCTTCCAAGAGCCCTCGATGGATTCCTACAATGACGATCCCTGGAGCGCCCCAGACCTTCACAAAGGACACAAGCACGCTCCCATACCCTCCAGTTCAAATGGCAACGAGACTCACGACGTGACTCCTGGCTTTGATGGGAGCAGCAATGGAGCTCACGACGAACCGCCAACGCCACCACCGAACCGGACAACCTCCACCTTCACCACAGCTGGGGTAACTGCCTCTGATAACGATGAGCCTCCTGCAACCACACGTGAGAACTCACTTGCACCGAGCCAGTCCCCCGGCGGCGCTTGGGGAGCCGAGTATTTTGGTGCTGGGCCCCCTACCATGCCTGGCCAGGTCACAAGTCCATTTGGAGCAAATAGCGGCAGGGATTCTGGAGAACAGCGTCCTCTACAACATAGTAGAACGATTGGCAGCGGTAGACCAGCTGCCGTGGTTGAGGAGAAGATCATCGTGACGCTGTTGCCTGAGAAGGAAGGCATGTTCTTGTTTCAGCACCACAATTACGAAGTCGGAAGCTCTCGGAGGGGGAGCAAAGTCATCCGGAGATACAGTGACTTTGTCTGGTTGTTGGACTGCTTGCACAAGCGATATCCCTTCAGGGTTTTACCTTTGTTGCCACCAAAAAGGGTTGCAGGTGCGTGTCATGAACCCGCATATACAGTACATGCTAGACATCTGGAAGCTAATCGGATATCTAGTCAATGGCAACCATCTATCTAACGATGGCGCGTTCATCGAGAAACGCCGTCGGGGTCTCCAGAGATTCTTGAACGCCATCTCCCGCCACCCAATTCTAAGTCAAGAACAGCTGGTCGTAATGTTTCTCACCGTGCCTACTGAGCTCGCAGTCTGGCGCAAGCAAGCCAACCTCTCCGTGCAAGACGAATTCGCAGGCCGAGCCCTGCCCCCGGGACTCGAGGACTCCCTCTCGCCTCAACTCGAGGAGCTCTTCCAACAAAGCCGCAACGGCATCCGCCGCAGTGCCGATCTGTACATTACTGTATGCAATATCATGGACCGCCTGGTCAAGCGCAGCGAGGGCATCGCGGCCGACCACGCACGTATCGCCGTCGCCCTAAACTCCTTGACCGAAACGACCGCCGACACGTACGCCACCGACACGAACGAGGTGCCGCTTCTCAACGACGGCCTGGTGGCCATGAGCAGGCACCTGCGCACGAGCCAGACGCTTATGGAGGACGAGGCCCGTGCGTGGGATGAGGGTGTGCTGGAGGATTTGAAGAGGCAGCGCGATGCGCTGGTTAGTGTGCGGGATCTGTTTGACCGCCGGGAGCGACTGGACAAGGACAACATCCCGAACCTGGAGCGGCGGATCCAGAACAACGAGGCGAAGCTGGCCACTCTGCGGGCCAGGACGGAGGGGCTGCTCAAGCCCGGTGAGATCGAGAGAGTGGTGGAGGCCATCATCAAGGTTTGTGCCCTGCCCGTTCAACGTGGCCTTCCACCTGCAGGTGGGGGGGCCATCTTTCGCAATGCTGACTGACACGCTGCCAACACAGGACAAGGAGGCCATCGTCACCCAGCACAATCGCTCCGTCTTCGTCAAGGAGTGCATCCGCGACGAGCTCGTCATCTTCCAGTCCACGCAGTACCACGTCTCGCATTGGAACCAGGACTGGGCCCAGGAGCGCGTCAAGTACTCGGAGATGCTGGCCGACAACTGGCGGCGGCTGCTCGACGCGCTGGAGGGCATGCCGCTGGGTGACTGAGTAGCCACATTGTTCGCCAAGAGGCACGCCGACCCCCCTCCCCCCCTTTTTTTTTCCCCCCCACACGGCGGGGGCATAGACTGCTGAAGCAACACATTTGACAGCTTTAGAGTGAGGAGCGAAAGCGAAGGCCATGTAATGTTTCTAGGACGGTCATCGGACGGCGGGAACAGCGGCACAAGAAAACTTGGAAAAAAGAGAAGAGCCGCTGCCCCAGCGTATGGACTGTTGGGACACGGTTGCTCATGCTTATCTACCTACCTGCCTAGTCGCCCTTGTGATGGCGGCTGGATAGTCTCGCATATCATGGTACTGCTGCACTTGTGTTTTCCAGCTAGCTATACCCCAATTCTATACGCTGTCCTTTTTTGTTTTTCTTACTTTTCTTCTAAAATGTGTACGTACCGGGTCCCACCCAACACTTGGCTGCTGTCTACTGCATCGCCTCTAGCATCGGAGGAAGAACATGCACATAACGATGCACGAAATTTCCTTCCTGGCAGGATCGACTACTTCCCCATCCACCCACTACCTCCTCCCCACGGCCATGCACATCATCGCACTTTATTGTTGTCTTGGGCGACGTGGATTAAGCAAGACTGGGGCTATTTTTTTTATTTTTTTTCTTTTTTTCCCCTGGCTCTGGAGGAGACACCTACGTACACAGGATTCATCGTTGGGCACAGCCAGCCAGCCAGCCAGCCAGCCAGCCTCTTCTTGTCCCAGAAGCGAAATCTCCCGAGCAGCGCCTC
>JASMMZ010000003.1:15929981-15945883 GCA_038502455.1 Anisogramma anomala | reverse complement strand
TGCGCTATCAGAAGCCTGATGTCCAACACATTAAGCCAGGGATCTCTCTTATGTAAGCACCCAGGGTTAGGGTTTGGACCGACAGGACCGCTCGCGGTCTAGTCGACAACATTGGGACCGAAGGAAGCGACATCGACTTCAGCGGTCCAGTACTGAAGACGGTATGAAGGCACGGATATATAAGGACACGGTCATCACCACACAGATAGTATTTCCTTCACAGCTCTTCAGTTGTCAATCTAAGTATTCAGTCTACATACCTGAATAGCCTAATGGCTAGTGATTATTCTACAGTACGAACAAACATCTTCTTGATATTGCACCTTTGTTACCTCTGCTACCTTACTGCTAACATAACCCCCCTGACACCTTCTATTTACTCACGGGTATTTAGTGTGATCATTACACGGTATAATTCACCAAGTTCTAACTTCGTTAAGTTCAATATTATTGCCTTTAGCATTTGAAGATGACATTAGAAATGCTTCTATTTAAAGCCAAATGGAAACCTTTTATTTCGTTTAACTCAACCCAGTCTATTAATTTCAATGTTAACGTTAATGACAATGTTTTATATATTTTTAAGGTAAAGTAGAAAAGGAATAAGAGATTTTAAGATGCGGAAAACAATAGGATTAATAATAGTAATAATAGTTGTAGATTCTAGTAAAAAGAGTTTTTTTAGGGTTAAAGCCAACCTTAACTTTAGTAATATCCGTGTGGTTATGTTCTGTAACCAAATTCGTATCCCTTTGTAACGCGATGTATTACGAATAGCCTTTTGTTAAGTATCGTATTGTTTTAGTATTTGGTATAATAACTTGAAAAACTTGCTTCGTATAGCAATTTTAAATCATAAAGAGGAAGATAGGACCAGTGTTTTTATCGTTATGTTAACTATAGTGGTTTTTACCTGTTAGGCGGTATAGGAAGGCGAGGTTGGCGAGTTATTGCGTTTCTTTTGAGCCGATGCTAGTATGTTTATACTAATCGGTAACCTTAGACTTATTTCCCCCCTCTTTTACCTTATTATCTCTAGATTTTGTAACACGTAACATATAAGTTTGGTTGCGTATAGATAATATATATGTATTGTATATAAACTACTTTCATTCGCGTTTGATAATAATGTAGCATGTTAAGTAATAGCCTTATTTACCTCAAATTAAATATTTCTTAACTTTTGAGTTTAAAGTAAATTTATTTAACTGACTTAAAGATCTTAAGGAAGAAGAATACTCATTTTCATATGTGGTTTGGCTACGTTCCTAGGTCCGGGCGTTTTGTTAACCGAATTAGCCGAGCTTTCTATATTGACGGTTGACGTAATGCGTATAAAAGGAGTCTTCTTCGTCGTTGTTAAATTTTGGAGTTTGAGAGTATATATTAGTTAAGTTGAAACTAAAGCTATTATGGTCGTTAATGAGGAACGCAACTGGTTAACAAAACCCTTTATATGTGAAGTTCGGGTATTGTAAAGCGTATTTAAAATGTTTATAGCTCGTAATGGCTTAGCAGACCTGTTGACTTAAGGTGCATTCGCTAGCTCTTACGTTTACCATTACTTGTTAGCAAAGCATCAACCTCTTAAAAATTAAATTGAGGAGATCCATCTTATTTCTCTTCTTTTTCTTATAATCCAATATATAAAAGTGTTTAATAATATTTTGATTGGTGTGATATTGAATGAAATGACATTGTATTCGAAGTAGCCTTAAAGCTATCAAATATTTTGCGGAAAGATGAATAATTCGTTAGGTATCGAAAATAGTAATCCTCGTCTTAACCAGTAAGGATATTGGGAAATAACAAGTGAAAACCTGGTAATTTAACCTTTGTTTGGCGATAGATGTTGAAGAATAAGCGTAATTTGACGTCAAGGAGGTTTTACGGCTTACTATTATAATTCTCCTTTCCTTTCCAGATCTTAACAAACGTAGTGACTGCCGCGCAATCCGTATCTACTATAAGGACATATTGAGGGGAAAGGGTAATATATTGATCGTAAAGACCTTTTAGATCCCTTGACTGGTGTTTTGCCTAGTATTGGTAGGCAAAATAATTACCTTTAGCTGAATTTAGAAGGAAAAAGTTAGTATCCATGCTTATAATATTCTCGCGCATAAAGCCACTTCTTCTCCAATTTGATTATTTAAACTAAAAGTACTAAAAAGCTTGGAGGAAATAGGCCGAATGGTTTCTACGAATTGTATAATACTCTTTTGAATGTTAAAGGGTACGTCGAGGTTTCTGTTTAATTGACTGGTGAATTTGAGGGTTTACAGTATATAAGTTAATTAAATTTTTATGGCTAATAACATTGAACTGTTAATTTTATGTAAAAGGGTTCAAGAAACTTATCCAAGCTTGGATAAAACCTTGCGAACCTATGTAAGGGCATTGATTAACGCTTTCGCTAACAATCCCTTTATCTTTATCTTTTTGAGTTTATTGTGGGTTCTCATCTACAATAAAACCGCAAAGTATTTCGGTGAGATTACTATATTTTCCAACCTTTAAGGGTACGGAAATCCCTTGTTTACATAGGTCGACCTTTAGTCTTTACTTTACTCACTTCTTTGTTTTGTTATATAACTAGAATCTAATTCCTAAAAAAATCGATATAGTTGAATAGGGCTTTAATGCTTATATTTTAATCATTTTGGTCAAAGTCGAAGATAAAGTGTCCAACGTAGTTGGTAAGATGTTTTGGGGTAGAGTCTTTGTTAACTTCCTTAATTTTGAGGTCGTAATCAAATTACTTGATGAAGATGAATCTGAAATCTTTAACTACGTTTTTCTTTGCGAGGTCGGTGATGTTGTCGATTACGGCGTGTTTTAAAGCTATCGTAACGAAGATTAAAAGGTATAAGAGGCAAAAGGAGTGGTGTAAAGTAGTGTAAAAAGGTAGATCAAGGGTTATTTTCCGTTAAAGTTGGTATATCTAAAGATTCTAAGGCTTAATCATTTTAATGATTTATAGTAGTAATATCTATAATAGTACTAACCTAGCCGTTTTCTAATTTAGCAACTTTAAGGCTGTTAGGCGGTTAATACAAACGCTTTTTCTTTAAGACTAGTTTATTAAAGATTTTTTAGTATTTTTGATTGTATCAGCGATAACTTCTCTACTTTCAATTACCTATAAATAGAAAAGGCACTTGAAAGGTCATCTTTTGATCTACCTGTAAACAGTAAATATAGCTTTAGAGCCCTTCGCAAGATGTTCCCTTTATCTTATGTAATTATAAAGTGTAACCGGAAAGTAACTTATTCTTTTACATAGATTATTTATGCTTCATCAAATAATCATTTATCCGTATTAGTAAGATTTTATCCTTGTAATGTAGTCGATTCGAATTACCGTGGTCAAAGTAAGCGGTAATGCATTGAAATTAGTTGGGGATGAGTCGAAAGTTCTAAGTTTAGCAGACTGCTAACCGGTCTGCACGCTAATTTGTATGGTCAAACGGTTTGATCTGTGCCCCAATTTAAAGTAGGCACCTACTTCAGTGTACTTGCCGTGCAGTCCCCCAAACTGTAGCTAGTTTTTAGTAAGTAAAATCAACTAAAGTAATAGTTTAGTTGACTCAACTTTACTGAAATTTACTGCTATTCCAACAGGTATATCAATTCATTCGTTTAACTGGAAGATTTTTATTGTTATTGTTAATCGCGTTAATGAACAATCTAATCTAGGTTGTATGAAATATCCCGAGACCGATAATAGTTTTAACGTCTGCTTTAAGACAAGCGATACTTATAATCTAAAATAAATAATGTCATTTTCTGATTTTCTGCTATATAAGGACTTTACTTTACAGCGGAAAAGTAAATACGTTCATTTTTGTAAACTCGTTTCTAGTATTAAAGGCATTATTAACTTAATATTGTAACGAATACTTCCATAATTCCTTCAAAACTTTGCCATACGTCACGACCTTCTTCAATATACTTGATAATAGTGGAAATTTATTTATCTAACGTAAATATATTCCAAAAATTAACAATGTTGGTATTATGCCATTAAGATTTACAATATCATTTAAACCTTTTACTGCTGCTTACAAACGTGCCTCCTGGTCCATAAAGCTTTCAATCTCCAATACAAGAATATTATACGCTTTTATACATAATAAGTATACTCTCCAGACCTTCCTAATGCTTTAATAGGCCTTAACAAACACTTATTTTCACTAGATCCCCATTATTTCAACGTCTGTCGAAAACTACGCCGCCGTAAAATTGGTACTGGAATCGTAAACGACGATATTAGGTATTTCAAAATGTATATTAACTTACAATATCCTCAATGTTTTCTACGTATATTTTTCTGATGAGGATTTATCGAATTTGGTTTTGTTAAACGATTATACATTAACAAAGTAGAAAACAAACTTCTTTTTTAAGTAAAACACATCGACGAAAATCTTATGATCAAAATCATCATCGTTTTTCAATATTAACTTGAATTTTAGGAGGGCTTAGGTATACGTTTGGCAATAGTGGTAAAGCTTTTTCATAATCTCTAGAGTAAATTATTCTGTATCTTCTTATCTTACAGACTCTAGGACTGTATGCAGCCTATCGACTACTAGATAGATAAAACTTCAGTGTAATTAACGCATTTCTAACTCCGTTAGGTTTCATACTATTACCTTCAAGCCTTGGAAATAAAACCACAAATATCTCTACTTAAAGGTAAAAGGAAACCTTTAGCCGTTTTAATAAACTTATTAACGTTGAAGTTAACTTTAACGGCGAAAGTTTTTATATTTTTTAAAAAAGTGAGAAAAGGGATAGGAAGCTTAAGGATATACAATGTAATCGAGCAAATGATAAATTTTACAACTACTATTCCCAGTAACAATAATCATTTACCTGGACCAAAACCAATTTTAACTTTACTATCATTTTAACGATTAATTTCAGTAACAATATTGTTTTCTTTTCGTAATACTTTGTACTGCAAAACACCTCATATGAAATACTTAACTGCCCTTAAATATAATATAATACCTTAAAGCTTATAGTTTGCATAGCAATCGCCAAGTTTAAAACTATATAATAAGTTAAAAGCTTGGTCAAGGCAAAAGTAAGGGTCTTCACTACTTAAATAGTACAAAAAGGCGTAGTCGATCAATTATTAGTCCGCTTTAAAAAAAAGTTTTTATACCACGTAAGTAACTTAGACACATCGTTTTTATTAATAAGATTTTTACCTTCACAATATACGATATAATCGAAATAATCATACCCGAAAACAGTGGGGTACTACGTATAATACATTACCTATTATTTACAACGCTTCACTAAAAAGAAATGAATTAACTAATAAATAGATTAACCATAAATTCAACACATTTTACTACTATTACAACGATAGTTTTTACGATTAATAAGTCCGCTAAGTTTTGCCTTTGTTAACATTAGTATAACTGTAACTTTAAATCCGAAACTTTAAACCAGATTTAAACGTTAGAGCCACTCATATTTACGATTCATATAATATATCATTACTCGATTTTCTTCAACTACATCTTCAAAGTCTTCAACTTAGAAATATATATAAAATAGGTTCGGCATATATACTATTACAGTTGTAAATAAAAACCGTAAATAACTATAAAAAAGGACTTCACAAATGGCATTGAGACGTCATAAACGTATTTGAACTCATTTATGTCCATAACTATTACCTGTATTGACGTTCTAAACGTTTTTTTTCAAGTGTAAGGCTTCTCTATTGCTTATTAAAACAATATTAGCTTATCGAACATTTGACTAAAAACATTTATCTATATTTACTCCTTTTTCTTTTTAACTATTATTGTAGTTTACCTTGTTATAGCTTAATGCGCGTAATATTACGTAAATTAAACATAGCATTCGAAGTAATTCTTTATACTATTGTAAATCTAGCTAATTTTTAAACTTTTGTTATGAAAGTCAGATAATAATTCCTAACGTAACTTGTAAGGATGATTAGTGAATAGTAAGTAAAAACCGGAAAAAAAGACATTTATTTACTTAAAAATGTTTAGAAAGAACATTATTTATATATGGAAAACATTGTAGGGTTTCATATAATCCTTCTTTACATTGTTGAAAATTTTCGCAAAATTCATAAAAATCTTATAATCAATATTAACTATGTAGATAGGAGGAAAGTCGTGATAATCGTACCAATCGTCGATAGTATTTCTTGTTAATTTAGGTTTTAAGCCACGTAAATCGCGATATTATGGGTAATTAATGGTAGTCTAACCAGCAGGGTAAATCTTTATAATAAAACCTATGGTATATTCGTATATATAGGTGTAATTATCGTGGAAAATTTCGTTTTAAGAGACTCAAAAATTCCTAAGGCAGAATTAAGAAGTAAAAGGGACTTGTTCGAAAGTAAGGTTTTAATAAACTTAACGATCCTCCTCAATTAACCGGATAACTTTCAAGTTAATTATTTTTATCTTGTTAACGGTCGTTACTTCACGTATTTCATCGCCACTAAAAACGTATATATCATTATTACGTAAAAGTGTTTAATTATCGAAAAAATCAATAAATTTCTTATTTTCAACGCTTAAAAAAGTTTAACTTCATTAAATATCAATAGGAGGGTTTTTAAAATATGTATAAAGAGGTTCAATATCTTTAACACTATTGCTATTTCATCGTAAATTATACGAATTAAAATCTTAAAGCGGGTCATCACGTTGAGACAATTGAAAAAATGTCTTTATCAATCCCAAAAAAGTCTTTTCTAAAATATAAATACCACGAAAAAAATTCTTCTTTAAAGTATCTTTTACATATTAATCTTTCAATAGTTAAAGAACTTACAAAAACACAAACACTGTGACGAAACTCTTCACCAACGTCAGATTCGAGTATTTACTAGATAATATAGTTAATTAGATGTTTTTAAAAAAACTTTTCGTCAGCATCTCTTCCCCAAAGTGCCTAATTAAAATAGGCAAGAAAAAGGAATCAAAATTTTTTGATTTCTTTTGTTCGATTTTAATCGAAAGCTATTTTGAAGTTGAGGAGGTTTAACCGAGGAAACTAAACATAAAAACTTGGTGTTTTGGCGTGGAATTACATGGGAACTTAGCAACTTAGCATTGAATCTCGTAGCGGGTTTTTTTTTTTTTTTTTTTTTTTTTTTTGGCACGACTTGTGTATTTTTTGATAATTTCGCTTAGTATAGCAATCTAAGCGATTCAATTAGCATAGAGAAAGTGAAAAGAGGAAATTATATGAAAATACTTGGCATTCAGGGTAAAGTTAGATATTAGAAGTGAAAACGAAGGTTGTTTGTTGTTATTAACGTAATACTTAGTTGTTTTTATAATAGTAATAACTGGAGTAATAGTACCTGTAGTAATACTAACTTAGCCGTTCACTAAATTGACGAACTTTAAGACTTTTAGCGGTTAATAACACTTCCTAAAAGTGATTTAGTAAACATTTCTTGGTATTTTATAATGAAGATACTGTTGCCGCCTCTAAATTACTGTGAAAACCCGACGCAATTTAAAGGTCTCATCTATTTACTACCATGAAGAACCGACGTAGTAATAAAAACCTTGCGCAAAAATCTTTCCTCTACCTTATTCTTTCATAAAACGTAACCGTAAAGTAAATTCTTCTTCTATTTAGTCTATCTGTGTTTAACCTAATAATTATTAATTAATATTATTAGAACTTTAGACATTACAACGTTATCGATTCGAATTGGTAGAAGTAACAGTAGCATTGCAATAGTAAAGTGGTGGATGTATTTTTCTAGATTTGGCAGACCGCTAGTTGGTTTGCACAGTAATTTGGATGGCCAACTACTTGACCCGTACCTTAGTATAAAGTGAGCGCATACTGTATTTGACTTGAAGTTAGTATAGTCAACGTTACTATAAGTAAGGTTGACTTACTGTACTGCAATTACTACAATTCCAACAATATATTTTTTTTTAAAATAATGATTAATATTGTGATGGTAGAAATTGCAGTATAGTCAGTCAATTGTAGTTTTAAGCTAGTTGACTGTACTGACGGCAGATTGATTGTATTGTTTTGTGAGTTGACTATATTGACTATACAGCCAAGTATAGTATGTGCCTAATTAAGACTAGGGTATGGGCTAATCAATTAACTGTACAAATTAGTGTGCAGACTAGCAAACTATTTGCCAAACCTAGAATAATACAACAACTACTTAACCACATAATAATACTGTTACTTGGACTACTACAAGAATCGATAACTTGATAACGTTTAAAGTGCTATTCGGCAAGGCGTATCAATGATAAGAAGTACTTGTTAAGTTATGTATAGATTGGCTAAATGGAAGAAAAAGCTATTTTCCAGTTAAGTTTTGAGTAGAGCTAAGGTAAAGGATGGATTTTTGCGAAATACTTCTACTATTACGTCAATACACAATCTAATCAAGTAGAGAATACTTTTGGATTATGTTAATTCACAACGGAAGTATGGAGTTAATAATGGTATTATTGTTGAAAACATTAAGAAATCTTTATCGAATTATTTGAAAACCGTTGAAGTTGATAGTTTCAAAGTCTTAAAAATGGTTGAGTTGATAAACGACTAATTTAGTAATACTATAAATATTAATATTATAAAAAAAACCCAAGTTCTACAGCCTTTAACCACAAATAATAACAACAAATAACTTTTGATTTTAATTTCTACAATAAATTTTGCCTTTTATACCAACTATTTACTAAGCCACAATTTTCTCCCCCCCTTTTTTATTCATATTATGATCTTTAATTGCTAAAATAGTTATTGCGAGAAAAAACGGTAAGATTTGTTAAGTCTTATTACAAAAACTACTTTATACAACATTATGCCAAATTTTAAAATCTTTACGCTTTTAAAACATAAAGTCCTTATACTATTGAAATTGACGTCGCCCTTCTGGTTCAAACATTAATATATCACTTGTTGAGGAACAAATAAAGTTAATTGAGGTTTTCGGATTTTTAAATATTACGGTAACTAATTTGTGGTAGATATTTTAATGAATATTTTGTCGAGGAGTATTCGACTTACTCAATTAAACATTATATCTTCGATTAAGATAGCGGTGAAAGTTTGACCGTAATGTTTGTTCTTTCCAAAACTTTTGTTAGTTTTTCAAAGATTAAACGATTGACATATGAAAACGAATTCTAAAAAAGGTTGGGTTAATTTTGAAAATTATGTTCGGCCGGCGAGGGATCTATATTTAGAGAAGACGCCGATCTCTTTGTCAAAGACTTTTTACAAATTGATGTTATTTTAGGACTGCCTTTAAAATTTTCAACTTTAAGACTTATGTGGCAAAAGGAAAATCGTTGAGGATTATTAACGCTTTTATAAACGTTCTGAAAACTTATTACTTTTAAATCCCTAGTTGAATGAAACCTTCAATTTCCTCATTGATACCAAATTTTTATATGCACACGATAAATAACTTATTGATTTGTTTGGTAGTTTAATAATTTCCTGCGATAGCGTAGAGTACATTCTCTATGGAGTTAGAGCGCGTTAAACAGAGGATGCTATCACGGTAAGAGAAATAGATATTAACGCCATTCATCGATCAATTAAGTGAGATTATTAAGTTTCCTACATCCTTTAAAACTTCTTTGGAAATCGGTAAATTATTTATTTTTTTCAAAGTTTTTCCTAGAATTGTCAATTCTGTAAAATAAAAATTTATACGGCAGGTACGTTTATTCGTGTACGCCCACTATAGGTCTTATCACAGGACTTTACCTTTTGGGTTAGGTGATTAACAACTACCTCTATTATTTCGACTTTGATACTTTAATACTTACGTTAATTGTAAGAAATATTATCTACAACTAAGATGATTATTGTGATTTTCCCCTTAAATTGTTTAACATAGTCAATACTAATCACGAGATTTTTACGGATTCCATTAATATTTGAGATGACATAGAGAAGTATGATAACAAGTTTTACAATTTTCTTGATACGAAGATGATGTTATTTTTCAGCATTTGTAAGTAGATGAAGGTTTTTCTTCTGGTTTTTTACTTACTATTTTCTCTGGAATCTTCTCAGGTTACGCTAGAGATTATAACCCGATTTTTTTTATAAAGGTAAATCCTTTTTGAAAAATTTACAATAAAACGATGATGGTTAAAAAGAAAGAATAAGTATTAACGATTTTTTAAACCAGAAATTTAATAAGTTAATTTTGTATTAGTGAGTAATAGGGAAAGTACACGTTGGCTAAATAATAATTTACGAACAGGTACGGGTAGTTGTTATAAGCATTAACGAGTTTGAATATGTTTTATAACACTCAGATGCCATCTGTGAAATCATTTTTTGTTAATTACGGTTTTCCCTTACAATTGTGATGTTTCGCACGCCAAACTTAGGTAACATGTATTCTTAAGCTGAATAATTCTGATATTGAGATAAAAAAGACTTTATAATAGCGTATTATATTAATTGTAAGTATGGAAGGACTTAACGTTCAAAATTTGATCTAAAGTTTTTGGATTGGAAGCCATAATTACATTAGCGATAGCAATAGAGGTAAAACTTAAGCGGACCCGTTAACTATAAGAAATATATTCGTGATAATAGTAAAAGGTATTGTATTTATAATAAGTTCAATTAATGGTTGAGTCTCTACTTGTTGGCTAAACATTAAAAATAAGAGGTGATATATTATACCTAGTACTATATTACTTTCAGGTACGATTATTTAGATTATATTGCAGATTGTAAAGATTTAGATGCTATTAACGATGATAATATGTTAAAGTAAGTTATGTGATATGAAGATATTATTTTTGGAGCGGCTTAATACTCAACTAACTACTGTTTTTCATATCGTTTAGGTAACGAAGACCTTTATATTTGTAGTGATTAAATATGTAACCTCCTATACATTTTTAATTTTCGCGATCGTTATGGGAACCACACGTTTAAAACTATTATTCCAAATACAGGAGCGATAAGGTACTTAATAAGAGGCTATTTGTAGTATCAGATATCATAATAGGAAAGATATTAGTAAAACTTTAGACTTTATAATGTTGTCGATTTAATTGGTTGAAGTAATAGTAGTATTGCATGGTTAAGTGGTGGATGTATTGTTTTAAGTTGTATTGTGCTTGACTTGCAGTCAATATAGTCAACTTTACTATAAGTAAAGTTGACATACTACACTGCAACTACCACTATTCCAATACTGGCGGCTTTTTATTTTGTGCACGTATGTCAGTGTGGTCGGCTAAACCTTTCCAGTTACCACCGAATAACATCCTCGTTGATTGTCCGGGCCCCTGTTAATTCCGGTTGAGTTCTATACTCAAATTGAACCCAATTACCTTCAATTTCCCTACGGCTCCGAGTTCCAGCTTTATTAATTCCCGTGCATAAGTCTTTCGCCACATACTTGCGCGTACTACAGACCGCCGCCATTAGCTTTAATTCTCTGCTGCCTTGAATTTTATCGTGCCACTTAAAAAAGGCACTATTGTCATTTCACTAGCAGTTTTCTAATTTGCCAACACATTTTTATTCGTTAGCATGTAACTTGGTTTTACTGGGTGGCCTATTAACATAGTTTTTGATATGTACAATTAGCCTATTATTGTCAATAAACCTCAAAAGAGCCCTATTCGACGATATCTTTGTTATAGCACTAATATGATTGTTTTTCCCATTAATATATCGGAACTCCTTAATTTATCTACCTTTATACGCTTTGTAGAGTGCTATCAACTCGATTATCCAGCGTTTTTTTCTTGTGGTTCCAAGCTTTTAAAGGCATTCAAATAGGCTTTTCGAATCGTCACAAATTATTACCGGGATAAAGGGAATATTTAACTTCCTCTTAAGAACTTTAAGGGTTTCCTATAAAGCTATACCTATATTAAAGATAGTTATTATACTGTAGATCTTTAAAGCCAGCACATTTCATGTAATCTTTTTACATTTCACGAAGTCCAATAAAATGAGTTACTGATAATATTGAATAAATCCTTCCGCTTATCTTAATTAGCAAAGGTTATTAGAAAGCCGATTTTTAAAAATTAATCGGTATTATTCAAAAAGAAACCATTTATAAAGATTATTAATTTAGAATTTCATGGATTAAATGGGACTATATTTATCTCTCGGTTTAAATTTCGCCTTCATCATTCAAACTTTTCATTTAGCCCGTTAGAATCTTCATTTGTTCAATTTTGTATTTATATTGTAATCGATACGTTGCAAAAGGCTTTCGATTAACATGAGGTAATGATATAGCTATTACGTGCACGTTATTTTGGGTAACAGTAAGCCTTAGATACGATAGTTTTGTTAATTATAGCTAAATCGGCGCCTTAGCCTTTTTAACGACAACTTAGGCTGGTATAAACACTAAGTATACAGATTAACGATCAGTTCAAGTTTAATTGATTACCCTTCGCTAAAGTAATAACTGGTTTGTAATTCCAAAACCTAAAGTCTTTAATCGCCAGTTACTTCATATTATAAAGCTAATAATTCATTCGAAGAGGGTATTATTAATTTTCATGTATATTAAGCCGAAATCATTCTATAAAGTTAGTAGTAAACATAGGTCGTATATTAAATACTTTATACTAAGCCAAAACTTGAAGTCAATTAATAGGTTCAAAATAAAAAAAACACTTAATTTAACTGATTTATATAGTAGCTTAATACATCGTATTACAGCTCTTGGAGAATGAGTAATACATAATTTTTATAATGATTCCAGTAAAATTATTTTTTATGAATCGGTTGTTAACTACGTGTATACTTACATCTTTCGACCATTAAGTAAAAACTTGTTTTTAATCTGAATAAACAAACTTTTTATAAAAATGACCACCAAATGCTAACTAATCGTTTAAATAGTTATCAATTACATCAAAATTCTATATTTACCCTTATTATCGTATTATTAAACGATTAAATGTAATATCTCATACAGCCATCTTATAATCTTACCCTTAACCTCGTATATAATCCTTGACTTGAAAATCGTAATATTTAAGGCTTAAAGGTTAAAATCGGTCTTAAGTATAAATTATATAATTTCTTGAATTTAAAGGTCGTCAATTTTGACCCTATAACATTCCTTAAAAGGTTTACTAAAAATCTTGATAATACCTTTTACCCTAAACCTTAATATTATGTTTTGTCGTCCTTTTGTTTTCTACCTACCTAAATAGTATTATAAATACGGCTTGGTATATATTTATCATCTTTAATATTTTTTTTGGTAGTTATCCACGCCAGCAGCATTTCATCAGTTTATCAATAACAAGTGGAAGGATTATATTAACTTAATTACTTAACATAAAGGTTTTTATCGTTAGTCGCCGTAATATAAAGTTTAACCTAAGTGGTACGAAATATCGTGGGACTGTTGATAGTTTTAATAATAACTTCAAAGTCAATAATACTTAAAGTCTTATATAAGCTATTCTATTTACCTTACTCCCGATATAAGAGAACCTCACTTTGTAACGTAAAAATGAATACCTAGGTTATCGTAAGACCGTTTTTGGTATTAAAGGCTTCGTTAACTTAACGCCGTATTAATCTATTTTGTAATTACTTTAACAACTTATTATAGGTTACAACTCTTTTTGAAATTCTTATTAATGACAGAAGTTCACTCATTAGGCGTAAATACGCTTTAAAACACAGCAGCGTTAATATTAAGCCATTAAGGCCTATAATGTCGTTTAAACCCTTTACCGCCATTTAAAGGCGTGCTTTTTAATACGTAAAACTTTCAATTTTCAGCGTAAGGATATCGTACGTTTGGTAAAGTAGTACGTGTACCCTTTCGACATTTCTAATACTATAATAGGCTTTTACAGGCACCTGTTTACACTGAATCCCTATTATCTTAACGTTTACCTAAAACTTCACCGCCATAAAAATGGTACCAGTATTGTAAACGGCGATGTTAGGTAAGCCTAAATCGGTAAGGTATCTATTACGTTAATGTAGCAGAAGAGAAATCATAAAGTTTGGGATAGATTGAAGTAAGATAAGATACCAAAGGGGAAGATGTATTCGTAGAATGTACGTCACAGGTGAGAGGCTATAAACTTTTCACCTAGGCAGTGGTACTCCACCATGCACTTTGATAATCTCCCTTTTGGGTAGTGGCACTTTATCGTGCATTTCGTAAATGTTACTTCCAGATAGAGGTACGTTATCATGTGCTTTGTAGAAATATACCTTGCAAAGTAGTACGTTACTATATACTTTTACAAAGGTGTAATCCGTAACGTAGCTACTTACTAACTATAGGAATATATGGTTATATTTATATAGATAATCTTTTATTTTCCCCTTACGTCACGTATTCGTTATTTAGAAGTAATAGTGAAGTTTTTAGCGTATCTCATATCCGTGGTTTAGTAATGATAGTGTAGTTACAGTAAAAATTGTAAAGATTCGAATTAGTAGTTTTTGGTCGCGGTAGTAATTATAGTAAAGGTTTAGTTGGTTTAGTTAATCGGTAATGATATAGTTATTGATGGTATTTTTTATTGTTTCCCATAAGTGTGTCATTGCGTAGGTGTTATAGTAGTATGATTGTGTATGTACTATAGAGGGGTAATTATATAGGGGTAATTATGGCGTTACGTAATTTGGAGTAAATATGAAAAGATATATTGCTGTCGGTTTAGGTAAAACTTCATTTTACCCCCCTCAACAACGCGTATTTATAGCTAATATAGGTCTTTACTAGTTATTTAGCATATACCAACTTAATATACTATTTTATTTACTTATTTCGAACCGTTCCGATTGGTAGGGAAATTAACTAATTTCTTAATACTAACCTCGCCTATAAATAGATATCGTGTAAAAACAAAATCTTTAGACGCCATTTGGCGTACGAGTGTAAGCGCGTAAAAGCTGCCGCCATTACCGTCAACCGCGTCGCTGCCACTACTACTACCAGCACGAATCCTATATTTTCGGGAAATACCTCCTCTATCCCAGTTTTCTTCTTCGCCTCTTTTGCTGTCACCGCCGTTAAAGCCACCACCTCCTTTCCTCTTTTCTCCCCCTCACTTCCTCCCCTCAACCCCTAAAAGGAAAAGTAGGGGAGCTTTTAAGGTTATGAACCTTACCTTCTCCCCGCGGGTAAAAACCCTATCACCCGTGGAGATCCTTCTTTTCCACAGTAAGCGTAACTTAGCGAAGATGTAAAGCGGTTCGTATCGCTAATCCTTCCCGTAAATTACATCGTACTGACGTCCTTATAAACGAGGTAGTCGAGGTGAACCTCCTTCACTGCCTCGAGTTACATATCGTTGAAGTGCGTTGTAAGACTTTTTTAACGCGTAGGGCGTTAGAACGACGTACTCAGGTCCGTAACCCCGAGTCATTAATAGATACGACCTACGTACCGAATATCGCGTTCGCGGCCGTAGATCAATTTATTAACGATTACTTTTAAAATAAAAGTCGATCGATCCATTACTACTATTATCAATGGATTAATAGCGAATACGCCCTTATTTAGATAGTTTTAGAGCTATGTTCCAAGGACGTGTTATGCCCCTACCGGCTTTATAATGAGTTTGATTTAAATCTATATTTACAACAGCGAAATTAATTTCTTCACTTTTACAAATATATTGTTTCAAGCGCTTTTAAAAGCTGCCACTTTTGTAAACAACCAAAATAAGCCGATATTAATTCATAATTTGCGTTTACCGGCGGACTAAAAAGTCGGTAGCTGATACCACCGCCTAAAAGCGGGGCCTATGTATTTATTTCGTAGGCAAATTTGACGACGTTATCTTGAGTTGCCGTAAGGAATGTAAAGACCCCCTCTCGTCTTCGTCTAAAAACATATAACCTAAAGC
>JASMMZ010000003.1:15884453-15929935 GCA_038502455.1 Anisogramma anomala | reverse complement strand
TACGGCTTAAGGCGCGGGACCACCCCTCCAGTGGCGCTGATAACGACGTCGATAACGTTGATAGCTCTAGCGATAGCATAAAGAGAGAGAGCGGCGAAAAAAATAGTAAGGACGCGATGGCGTCGCTTTCTCCTATTCCATGAATAACAAATAGCTATTTTTTTGCCGAGCCAGTGTATCCGATTATATTACAATACGTTACATACTAATATAATGGTTTCTAAAAGAAATGGAAATGTAAATGATAAATATAGAAGTTAAATGGTAAAAGTAAATATAATAGGGTTAAAGTATATAAAATAAAAAGCGGTAATATATTGAAAGTGATGCGAATGGCATATTTAAACCGAGGAAAATTCTGCAGAAACGGTGGAAATAAAAGATATGTACCGCGGTAAAATATAGAAAGCAGCATAAATAGCTAATTTCGAACCGTTTTAAAATGTTAAAGCGGTATAATTGTGTAACATAGAAAGGGTAGAAGTAAGGCGTAAAATGTTAGCTTAGTTAAGGTCGTAAAATCTTTCCAATAATACGAACAAAAAGAGTATTAAGTAATATAAGTGTCTCCAATGCCCCGTTTGGGGCGCTTTTAGTTATTATATTTATAAGGTTGAACTTTCTATCTCTTTATTTTGTTTCTTTATTTTCTCGGCGCTTATACAATTTACGTAAGATCATAATATCGACTATAAGGCGTTTTTCGTTTGTAATGCGAAGTTTAACTAGATATTAGTAAATCGAAAAGGAGTCCATGTAAACAACAAAAGGGAGGGGTTTAAAACTAAGGTTTAAAATAAGTATCCGAACCATTATCGTTATAGTAATTCCTAAATCGAAACCTATAATTATATTATCGATTTCCGAGGCCAGGACGCTTCGTATCACCCATTTATATTTGGTCGAAATGTAATAAATAATGTTTTCACAGAGCGTAAACCTGTTTGTAGATATTACTATATACCCCTATAAATAGTATACATAGGGCAAGTAGTAGTGCATTGTATTGTAGGGTGCACTCCTGTAGAGTGTACGATAACGTGTCACGCTGTAGGCTGCACTCTTGCAAAACACAAAGTGCTTTATGCATGGATCGGTCTGGAACGGCTATATCATACCGAACGGCAATACGTAAAGCGGTCTAAAGTAATACGCCCTATGTAAGGACTTATAAACCCTTACCTATAGCGTGCACCTCTGAATGTTTCTTCAAATCATAATCTATTTTTATACTACAATTACCAATTAAACGACTACTTTTCTAAATAATTTATTTTACGTAAATAGGTTTTAAACTTTACCAATACTAATTAGTAGCCGACTTAGTCAACTATAAACAGCCTAGGATAAAATGAATAAACACAAGTTAAATACCTATAGCGCGATGTTATAGTGGTCTTAATTATTTATATTTTAGCACTTCGTTTTTATAAAAATTACACGCCGACGTGTACAAAAACTGTAAAGACGAAATAACTTTAAAAATGATAACTTTGGTACGATATTATCAACTATTATTTAGCGTTTTATTTACCAAAAGCCTCGTTACGCTATCATAAACCCTTGTTTAGCGCTTTAACGTATCCAAATACTTTTTAAAAAGCATTTTATTACGTATCAGACTACATAAGCCAAAACCACCAAGTTTAGGATCCCTTAATTAGGACTCATTCCATTTTCGGTAATCTCCACCGCTCGTAAAACATAGGAGCGATTACAAAAGCAGTATTAAAACCGATCACTTTACTAAGTCCGGTTACGATATACCTATTCAAACCGATCGTTTCAGCTAGAGAGGTTACGCATAAAGTAACCAAACCGATTACTTTACCAAATTCGGTTACGATATACCAATCCGGACTGATTACCAAATATCGGATCATACAACGCACCCCCCCCCCCCCAATAATTACCCTCTTTTTACCCTGTTCGCCTGGCACTTACTTTACCCTATTTCGCCTTTTCATACTCGCCTAACGTGTTTTAAATTAATTTTTTTACAACGTTTAAGTTTTACTAGCTGTTTGGCTAACGCAAGGTCACCAAATGTTAATAAAACTAATTTAAAAAGCCCAACTAGTTTGTAGTTATATCTTATTTATCGTTTAAAATTTATTTATATTAGAAAACGTTAGTAAGACTTATTTGAAGCACTTTAATCACGTTATTTACTTTGTATTTGCTATTTATAAAGCTTACCACCCTGAATATTAGAAGCCCAACGTACCTAAATTTTATCACAACGCGAAACTACTAACTTAAACTCCTTCGGTATACGAAATACGTATAAAAACTACCTCAAAACGCCTACAATTATAATCATAAAACCAACATTATTAGAGTAAGCTAACGCTAATTTCGACCTTTTGATTGAGAATATGGTAACTAAAAAGGTTATAATATACAAAATCTACCTAAGAATTTGAGATAATACTATCGATTCCCTAGTTAAGGAACTCGGAATATATACGGTAAATATATAAATTTTAACTGTTATATTCCGTTCCTAGAAAGAAAGGGTCTAAGAAACCAACTTATTAAACGATTTTCATAAGGATTTCTCGAACTGAACGTTCGATATATGGCAAATAGCAAATCTTACCATTTTTAAAGCTTTACGGATCCAACTATAAATTAGAGGTATTAATACCTTAGGGGGTAGGAATAACCGCCTTGTAAAAGTACTATTCGAAATAGTATAACTCGTCTATATATTAAATTAAAAGAATAATGATTTATATTTAACGGAATTTTTCAAAAGGTATTAGCTTACGAATTTAAAGAGACTGTTATTAAAACGAAGAGAAAGAGGCGTAAAACGACCTAATCCTATACCTGTATTACAAGCAAGGAATAGAAACCCCGAGAAAGAAAGACTACAATCCTAATCTACTACGTAAATAAAATACATTCCCACACCGACATATACTATAAAACAAAACCGAATACTAAACCACTTCCTAAATATTGGAAATAACCCGCTTAGCTATAACGAAAGCGGCAGAAACATCGAAAATAAACTGATTAATTACGGAAGAATCGGTTAGAATATAGAGAATAACCCGAATTAGCAATGAAAAAACAACGTAAAACATTAATACGTATCCTACGGACCAATGCCTACAAATTACGATCCTTACCGCGACCTTTTACCTCACCGTTTTCTTACGAATAGAAAAGAATTTATAAAGTTGATTAACTTTATTAGGTTATAGGATATGGATAACAACTATAGAAGCGAGCCATACGACGTACTTAATAATAAAATACGAGTTATAATTAATACTTATAAAAGATTAGATATTAAACAATCCTAATTTTATGTTATTTTACCCAGTATATTTTTCGAATAAGTTAAGGAGTAGTATATATACTATTTTATATAAGTGGATAAATGTACGAAGTCATATAATCGCTTTGAATCCCACTTCGGTACAGAAATTAACTACGAACTTTACGATAGGGATTGTATTAATACGACTTAGAAATCCGTAAAAAATCAGTAGGAAAACGCCGATAAAAATCCATAGGAAATCCTTACCACCTTATTAGCTAAATTCCAGAAGTGTTAAATAGCTTTTAAACCGAAATATAAAGGCAACAAACTATTTATCTAAATAGTAACAAAATTTCATTACGGAAACCCGGATTTTAACATTATACTTTTTCAAACGAAAAAGAATTTAAAAGCCTTTTATACAAGCCTTAAAATATTTTTCAAAACTTTTATACGACGAAAAATAAGCCTTGGACTATCATTTATGATTAATAAAATTAAAAGCGACAACTGAATTACTAAAGTTAACTTTACCGAAACGATATATTAAGTTTTGGATACAAAATTTAAGTTTTACCTAGGGTAAAACGAATGTTTAAAGTATAGGTATTAAAGGGGAAACTTTGACGATAAAGGATAGAGACGATCGTTCAGAAATAAAAAACACGTACCGAAATGATAGTAGTATTTAAGAAAAGATATAAGAAACTTTATAGGTTTGTAAAAGCGGTGTATAGTATACAGTAAAGTTGGTTGTTAATTTACAAATGACTTCGTTTACGAGTAAATTTAAATTAAACGACAATTTTGAACCAAGTATAAATTTAAAGATCAGATAAAAACTAATTTTACAATATACGTAACCGAGTGCGAAAATAGAAATAACGGATTCAACGTCTATCCTTACGGAGATATATTCGGAAAATACGACCTCAAGTATAATAATATCTACCTATTAGCCTACGACGATAAAAACACTTGCCGTATTTTTGTCGGCTTGTAAAACGCCTTCTTTTTATATATTATAGGCTCAAACTATATAAACGAAGTATTCAACGCCTATATAACGTCGTAATTCACGTTTTTCAATAGATACAGAAACAGGTTTTAAGGTATTATACCTAATATTAGCGTAACCGGAATCTTGATAGCCGGGAAACAGCAATTCGATACGTTTACGGCGAAGTTTTTAAAATTTCGGTTAAATCGTATAAGAGAATACAGAAAGGTTTTATTCAATAAAGTCAAAACGTTATCGTTTAGAACGGTAGTTTTAAATACGAGTTTCGAACCGATCAAGGTTTACGTAAAAAACTTCAAAATATCATTTTTACTTTTATGAGCTAATAAAAATGAGTTCGAAATTAAAGTCCGGAATATAACCAACTAACTTATTCATGCTTTAGATAGAGTATTCGTATCGCTTCGGATTAAGTTCGGTTATTTATATTTTTCTCGGAAATACGTAAAATTAAGGTTATTTTTTTAACCTAGCTAAAATTACAGACTTTATACCGACGATTTAGATATCCGGCTATAAAACTCCCTTTACATTTACTTTACGCCGTAAATTATACTGATATAGGAAAGGACGTATTTAAAGTTATCAATTTTTTTTTTCCATAAGTATCAATTGTTGTGTTGCGGAGGGGGTGCAAGCGTACAATGCTTGCTTGGTCTTCGTCGTTGTCTCGTGCCTTCTCACGAGACTTCCTACTTATGAGTGAAGCTTCTCATGAGTGCACATTTTCATGAGTCATCCTTCTCATGAGTACTTATTGTTATACATGCTCTGGTAGATTCCTCTTTCACTTAGTCTTCAACTTCAAATACAGACTGGAATACTATTACACGTTTATATAGCACAACAAATGGTAGATGTAAGCTGAGATTCTACTTGGCACCAGACTAATTAATTGCTATAAAGAAATTGAAAAAGATTACCAGCGCAAACCTGTAACCATACAGCTCTGCTACCAAAAAATAATAACCTTCCCCATTTTTCTCTTCCTCTAATTTCACCCTACTTTATACAAGCTCAGTATACGAGTCCATAATCTCGAAATATAAGCTAGCGAGAGCTGCAAGCGCTGGGCATCACATTACTAAACAAGCCCCAAACTCCTCGACGTACATGCCAACAAACTCGTCGTGCGAAGAAATTTACACCTTTCACGCCAAAGTCAACTATTACTTTCCCTTTACTTCTGCTAAAAGCCTCACTTTCGCCTACGCGCATACCTTTACCTACAATATCTTTGCCTACGAGCTTATGTTGTTACAACCCTCTTGCACATTTTTCATCCATATCTCTTGCCGCTATGAAGCTAAGAGAGGTATCTTCGGTAACGGGCCCTATTGGCAACGTTAAAGCAATGAAGCTCGTGGCAAATTTACGCCGCGAGTTTGAAGAACGTGATGCAGCGAGATGTACGGAGCATAACGTCATTATGAGGCGCCTCGACAGCTTAATAGTTAAGAGTCGCCATTCTCGAGACCGCAAACGTTTTTCTCGTCGATATTATCGCCAACCTTCGCCTATTTCCATAATCTCCTCGGACACTTCTGAGGGTAGCCGCTATCGTCTACGCAAAGGGAAGAAACGTAAGTCTTCCCACCGCCGCCGCGAGCCTTTTCGACGTCGTCGCGATCCTTCTCGAACCCTAAATATGATAGCTACCTAATACTCGGCAGTCAGCACTCGCTTCCGAAAGCGTAAAGAGATTGAAATATTTAACCTCGGGTATCCGAATCCTTAGGATATAAATATTATTATAGTGGGAAAAAACGTATTCTTTACTAACGTGTAAAGCTTTTAGAAACGATTGAATACCTTTATAGACACCTTTCCAACCTTGGAAAATTAGATCGTGAAAATGTTCTCTACCTTACTACAAAGATCAGCTATATACTGGCAAAATACCGAAGTCACTTTTTACAAACGCCGTAAAATATCTCGTTGCGAACTCGCTTATATTATAGATATTTTTGTTAACCGCTTTGCCATAAATTCGAAAGAAGCTACTACGAAGTTTGAAAAAGCTAAGTTCTCGTTACGCAACCTATTAAACGATAAATATAGGCCACGTAAATATATACAAACTAAAATACGATACGTAAAAGTCATAGGTATACTAAATCGCTATAATAACAATTAATGTAGCATTATAATCGACATTGAGTCCGCATTAAACCTAGGTATATAACAATATTTATCACCTTCACATTATAAGTAAATTATAAAGTAATATTTGGTTAAAGTCACAAAGTCGAAAACCGTATTACTAATAATAGTAATTTGGCGTTATCCTAATTATTAACCTTGATTAAAAGATATACGCGAAAGGTATGACTCGTGGTATTTTCGAAAAGACGAATACTAACCTCGTCGGGATAACTAGTCTCGTAAACCCTAAAATAATGTTAAGAGGTACAAGGAACGACCCTTGAAATAATATAATCGTAAACGATATAACTATCGTCTTCGCAAGTATATCGACCGAGACCGTGGTTGAGATAAGTGAAAACGCGATCTTCATAAGCGAAAACGTAATTTCGGAAAACGAAAACTTAATTACAAATACAAAGTTAACAATATGTAATCTAAGGTAAGTTATACAAATTATTCAAATTAAAACTTTTTTAATTACTTATAAGCGCCCTTAAAAACAATATCGTATCACTTAAATAATAAGGTAAATTATATAATAAAATCCATCCTAACGATTTTTAATCGACGTATTAATATGTATTATAATAAAAATTACAGCTCGCGTAATAATTTATTTGAGTACTTAAAGACTTATACCTGGAGAAATAAACTTTACTTTAATGATATAAAAAGGCGTATAGGACAACTAAACTGTACGAAACCTATAATCGGCCTGAATAATGTCGTAAATAATACAAATAATTTTAAAATTGTTATAGTTAAGCTTATGAACGAAAAGGTGATACTTGTTATAGGTGGCTATCGTTATCAACAAATTACCGTACGAACAAGCTTTACAGGCAAAAATCATACACTTTATTTCGATACGGGCGCAAGTAAAAATCTCGTATTTAAATTTTAACTAAACACGAACTTTACTAACTATATTACGACCGATGTATTTATAGCTGAATGAAAAATCCTTAATAAATTAATTAGTTCTTTGATTCGCCTTACCACTAAGGTACGTTAAATATTTTATACCCCCGGTTATTAGTCTGATAATACTCCTGTCTTATTATAAAAAATAGCCAAAGCCTGACTTATCGATCGCCTAAATGCAAGTGCTTTATTAACAAAAAATTAAATAAAGTCTCATAGCATAAATATATTGATACCGCAATATGTAATTTATTTCAAAAATAATTAATTCGAAATTTCTTTCTTAATATACAAAATAACTATATAACCTGTGGTTCGCAAGGTTACTTCTAACCTTAAAGTAGTTATTTAACCTAGACAAACGATATACATTACAATCGAGTATATTACTCTTTTTAAGGGTAAATACTTTATATTTACAACTTAATATCGATATATTTTGAATGCCTCAATCGACATTACTACTCCTTATATAATACAACTTTACATTCCCAATTCTAAGGTAATACGCCTTATTAAGCATATTCGTTTAGGAACCATCGTAAAATGCGAAGACAATGCTTACTTTGAGGTAGAATAAACGGAAGCTATACAAGCTTTTACATAGGCTTCCGGTGTTGGTAACGTATTATTTGTAGTAGCATAACTTATTAAAATGGCTATTGGTAACCATTAAATCTTTTTTACTCCTACTAAAACCTTAAATAAATCCACCCCAATTCCGGTAATTAGTGTCGAATTTTAATTGAATTCTCCAACTTTCCGTATTGCTATCGCGTTCGCGAATACGCCTTCTCTCACTATTGCCCTCGTAAAGCCTTATTTTACCACTTCTTTTCTAGACGTAGTAACGTATTTGATTTAAAAATCTGGAATCCCTAAAGTGGTAAACCTTACTAACGAAAAAGCCGATTTCATTAAACCTCGCGACAAACCGCGTTACCGAAATACCATTTTTAGTATAAAAACACCCGAAAATGTACCTATAGTAAAAACCATATACGGTACTTATATTAATACGAATAACCCAAAACAATCTATTTAATTATAACGTCTTTGCGAAAGATACCTAAATGTATAAAAAGATGTCGGCCCAATTGAAATACCTATAGATTAAATAAAAAATATCTTACTAATTAAAGGTTAACAATATACTAAGTTTATTCGTTACCCTCATCCGGTATTTAAACGAAACGAAAAACTTCACGATTAATAGTTCGATACTTTTTACGAATAATAGCGCATGGAGTTTTCTAACGACATCTTACCATTTGCGTTACCGATATTCGTGGTATAAAAAACTATATACAAAGTGAACAAAAGTCAAATAATGGTATATTTACAACTATTTAACAAATAGGTTGTTTCAGAACCTTATCCATTAACTTTATAAAAAGATGTTTTTAAATCCATTCGCTATAAAAAATGAATTACAATTATAAACGTTACTAAGTTTTCTTTTTTTTTACTTTTCGTATATTAAGGTTTTCGCAACCAATTTACTGTCGTTGATTACCGCGAACTTAAACAAAAAATTATTGCCCCTATGGGTTTTCGTAATTCGCCTTCCTACGTTTAAGGTTTTATAAATTGAATATTAAAGGAATTTCAGCCTTTTTATCGCGTTTTTTTCGACGATATTATCATTTTTTTCAATTCGTTTGAGAAATACTTTACTTATTTAAAAACTATATTTAAGCTTTTTGTTAACAAAGGCGTCTCTTTTCCGCCAGACAAATTTTATATCGGCTTTTAATTAGTGGAACTTTTAAGATTTTACATAGACGCCTTCGGATTTTCAACTGCTAAAAAAAAACTTAAGTTTTTCGCAATTTTTCCTTCCCTCATAACTTAAAAGCGTTTGAAATGCACCTAGTGGTAATAGGGTTTCTAAAGCTAATAATACTCTATTACGCCTAATTATCAAACCCAATTTCAAAACTGAAAAAAAACCTATTAATATAAGGAAAAAACAAAAACAATTCGAAATCGGCAATCAAAAAAAGAGACTATATTATATATAATTTGAATTTATCGAGCTTACGCCTAAATAACAATAGGCTTTCAAAGCTACAAAAATTAATTTGTATAAATAACCTACGATATACTACCTAAATCTAATACGTTAACTTTTTCTTTGAATTAACGGGATGTTTAAATGCAGATTCGGTATTATTCTTTTTAACCTAAAAAAAAGATGTTTTTAGCAAAGGAGCCAACCTATTTTAAAATTTATTATAAACCTAGTAATATTTTGAAGTCATCGATTAATTCGAGTTGAATTTAACTATAGCCCTTATGAATATAAGGTTATATATTTTATATGGGTATATAAATGCCTGTAAATACCCTTGGTTAGTAACTCTTTACTCATTCTTTTTTTACCGATCATAAAGCTACTTAAGGAATTTTAAACCAAACGTCGTTAAATACAAAATTTACGGATAAAGTAAATCGACGACTAATGAAGTTTTTAATTTACATTAATTTATAGTTATTAAATGTAGTTTACTTACTAAGACGATTTAATCTGGTACCAAATTCCCTTAGTTGTCTTCCTTCTAACGACGATAAATAATCTTATACAACTAATATTCTAATATTAAATGAAATTTTTAATAATTTACCGACGGTAATACACCTTTTTAAGGCGTAGATGACTAACTATATAAGATTTCGCTTTTAAACTCGTTATTATAAGGATGTCATCTAACGTGAAATTTTACAAGATTTCGAAAATAATAAGAATAATAAGGATATGCCTTTTAATACTTTTAAACTCGGATATCCATTTCGATTGGTTGATCAATTGTTGTATAATCGCGACGCGAATAGTCGTAAAAAGCTTATGGTTTCTATAATACTCGTTTAGAAATTTCTTGCCGAAATATACGATAAAAAAAACATTTCAGACCTAAGATAATAATAGCTACCTTAAACGAAGTACATTTCCGTTGGAAACGCAAGTTTATAAAAGTATATATCAAAAATTACATATATTACGGGGAGCAACGTAATGATAATTAGAAACCTCTTAGTCGCTTCAAATCTACCCAAACTCTTGAGGAACTAATGTATACGATTTGTATAAAATTTATGGTCGTATTACTAATAGTGCATTTTAAAGGTATATCTTGGATATTTCCTAGTAGGTAATCCTTCGATATTGTAATACTTATTACATGTAAAACGTCTAAACGAACGCTTCTAACTCTTTTTTATACGACGTATACGGCCGAAAATTGGGCAGTTGTTTTGATTCGACAATTTTTGTTATACGATTAACCTTGCTTACGACAGATTATTTTAGATAAAGAATTAAAATTTGTATTAGATTCTTGGTAAAGTTTGTGAAAGGGATTTGAAATATGCTTAATAATAACGATAGCCTATTATTTATGAGCGGATAAAAAATAAAGAAAAAGAATCAATTAATTAAATTAATGTTACGTTACTTTATCGCAAAATATTGTAAATAATATTTGGTTAATGTTATACAGACTTTATAATAAAACCTTCATAGTGTTTACTTACGTACCTTAAAAGCTAGTTAATATTGATATTTATTTGGATTTAAGTTTACGGTATTAATAGATGTTTTTACAATAATTTTACCTCGCCGATAAGTATAAATTCGCTTTATACGGGAATATTTGCGACGAGACGTACAATTAACGATAGATATTATCGAAGCTAAAGAAAAAAAGAGATACGACCAAAATTATCGTTGGCATGAATTTGTTATAGGCGATAAAGTGTAGTAAAAACTGGGAAAAGCTTATAAAATACTATATAAAAAGGGAAAATTGTTGTTACCGCATATAAAACTATTTATAATTGTAAAAAAGATTAATAATTTGGCTTTTACGTTGGACTTTTCACTAAACTTACGAGTTTACACAATTGTTAGTATTACTTATTGTTACCTTTCTAGGACCTAGTAAATGATCCATTTAATAGAATTACGCCACCATCCAATCTAGTTAAATACGAGGACGACGGATCGGATGTCGAAAACAAGGAAGTGGAACGTATATTAAATAAACAAGTGGATAGACGCCGTCTTAAAGTGGAATCAAGTTTAATATCTTCTCAGATGGAAGGGCTTTACAGCTCATAACGATGAATGGAAACCAGTATCAAAATTAAATTTCCCGGAATTAATTAAGGCCTTTGAGGGAAACAATGGGAATATTGCGGGGACTTGAATGACGAGGACATCATTGTTTCTTTTGGCCCCCTGTAATTTGTTGTGTTGCGAAGGGGGTGCAAGCATGCAATGCTTTCTTGGTCTTCGTCGTTATCTTGTACCTTTTCACGAGACTGCCTACTCATAAGTGCACCTTCTTATAATTTCACCTTCTCATGAGTCATCCTTCTTGTGAGTACTTATTGTTATACATGCTCTGGTAGATTCCTCTTTCACTTAGTCTTTAACTTCAAATACACACCGGAATACCACCACACGTTCACACAGCACAACATCAATTATACTTATAAGCCCCACAACAGTTTCAATTCCACTTTCAAAACGATATAGACTTTAATTATGAAGTAATTATTGATATTATATACCTAAATATCTAACCGGATTTTGACGACATCGATGCAGTAACATCGTTTAAACTGTTGAATTCATATAAAGCGTTTTCATTACAAACTATTAGGATGCTTTAGTTAATTGTTAATTTTACCTTTACTTAGGGCCTTCAAATTGGATCACGTACGACGTCGACTCGGTATTTAATTCCATCGAATGTCGTAAGAAAGCTTGAATAACCGATAACGAATGTAAATAAATCCTAGTAAAAGCGTTATAGGGTATTAGAAAATATAAGCGGTATTAAGGATTGTTTGAAGAAGTGAATACACTATTGTTAAAGGAACTAAACGGTATTATTTTTAAGAAACCTATCATTTAACAAGAAATTAACGCCGTCAATAATACTTTTAACCGAAATAGGTTGATTCTTATACTCCTTATATTTAATATATACCTGAAAATACAAATATATTATACCCTATTACCATCTATAATACAAGGTGCTAATGTTATAACGAAAGAAATAACGGTATTACGCTCTTTACAAGCGAAAAACGATGTGTTTAAAACATTAGCTATAAGAAATAGCCTACGTAAAAATAAAGTTTTAAATTTTTTATTAAGACTTAAAGTTTTGATTTAAATAACGAAATATAAATAAATTAGCCCTAAAGATTAACGGGTTTGAAGGTTATAATGTATTCGTTAACCTGTCAAACGATATAAGTTCGTTTTACCAGATAATAGTACGCAAATATATAAAAAAAGTAAAAATAATTAACCTAAAATAAAAATAAAAATAAAATAGGCTATAAAATATTACTTAAGACAATGCATTTAAACCGAACACAACTTTAGCCCTTTTTTAGAAATAAAATCTCGGCCCGAATACGCCAAATAAAAGCAATCCGCTTATACTAACCCTACCAAAACCTTGCCGCCGAAGATGCCCCTTCGACTTGAAAATTAAAAAACGTTTTAAAAACTTTGTTATAGACTCCTTTATTACGTAAAAGGAAATGGAAAACCGTAAGTTTAGCTTGAAGCTTCTCCGCGAAGGTATTATTAACACCTTAGGTACTCTATTCGTATAAATTACCTAAACAGAAATCTTATCCTTAATTGACCAAGGCTTATTTCGTTTTAAACGTTTCGATTTAGCTATTTACAGCACCTGTATGATTGTAATTATCACACTAAATACCCGTGAGTAAATAGAAGGTGTCATGGGGTTTATGTTAGCAGTAAGGTATCAGAGTTCACAAGGGTACAATATCAAGAAGTTGTTTGTTCGTGCTATAGAATGATCACTAGCCGTTAAGCTATTCAGGTGTATAGACTGAATACTTAGATTGAAAACTGAAAAGATAAGAAGGAAATACTATTTATGTGGTGATGATCGTCTCCTTATATCCTATAGCCTTCATACCATCTTCAGTATTGGACCACTGAAGTTGCTGGTCGCTTCCTACGGTCCTATGTAGTATCGACTGGACTGCTCTTCGATCCTTGCGGTCCCAACCCTAACCCTGGGTCCTTACATAAGAGATATCCCCGCTTAATGTGTTGAACATCAAGCTTCTGATAGCGCAGCTGGCCACTGACCTATTCCATGGTCTGCAGTTGGTCCTTAGGTTATAACAATGATCTTTCTAACCCGCTTCGTCTACGAAATTAAAGAAAAAACCAGGAAGCCTTACAAAAAGACCCGCCTAATCGTTGAAGGATATAATGATGAAGGTAAAAATAATATTATAACCTAATCACCTACATTATAACAAATTAGTCATCGCTTGATTTTTGTACTTGCGGCCTTCCTTAACGCTCTATATAACCTGTATATCGAGTTTCGAGACATAATTCAGGTATATACCTAATTTAAGGAGTGGCTTAAACGACGAATCTACGCCAACATGCCTAAAAACCTTAAATAATACTACCTACCTAAAACGATTTTACGTATTATAAAACTACTTTACAACTTAGTTCAAACCCGTATTTATTGGTATAACACCTATTAAAAATACTATAAAAACGGTTCTAAATAATTAATTTTACCTTCGACTTATAACTATTAGTATTGATAACCCGTTTAAGGGGATTTATATTAACGGATATATAAACGGACGACACTTTAACGTTATATAACACTTTTTTTTTTCTTTTAAAAAGAGAAAACTTTGAAAAGATGGTTTAAAAGCCAAACTGAAAACGTACCTAACGGAAAACTACGTAATCGGTTTTAATAACGTTACCATTACTTTTCGAGACGACATTTTAAACCTTACGTAAAAAGGGTAGTTAAATAAAGTTAATTTTATCGTTTTAAATAACGTAAAACGAGCTGACGAATACAAATATTAACGTATATATGATACTTGGTTTACTTTTATAACGTAACTAAATACGGAATTTAACTTTTCAATTGCCGTACAATGCTAAATCGACCCGACGGACGATATAAATAAGGTGTTTGATAAACGTTTTTCGTAACATATACATAATTTAAAACGCAGTTTGTAGCATATACCGTTTGATATATGTATTATAAAGCTATTTGTTTTTACTAACAGCTTCTTTGCCAATAACAACGACTATAATTTAAAAATAGTCTTCGTTCTAATCCTTAATAACGAAATATTGGCGCGAAAAAGCTTTACGTTCCGAGGAAATATCATTTATTGGAACTTTATTAAGTATAAAAGGTTGACAAAGTATTTCCTAGCATTCGAGATCTATAATATAGTTAGAGGCTTTGATTTAAGCATTTCTATCGCGATAACGGTCCTAATAATTGTTTTTAACCTTGTTTTACGCCCTATTTCTCTTATCGTTTATATTAACTCTTTTTCGCTTTATGAGTATTTGGTTAAGTTGGGTCCCACAAATGAAAAGCGGTTAATAATTTATATTATGGCATTACGCGAATTGTACGAACGCCTGGAAATGGAAGAAAAAAAATTAATTAATAGTGACTTAAACTTAGTAAACACGATAATAAAACTTATACCGAACGGAGCCTTTAAAACACTTATATCTATAAGTGTATTATTTGTTAGGGTTGTTCAAAAGGTTTTACGACCCCAATAAATTACTACACCACTTTTTTGCCGATTTGGATCGGGCCATATTAAACTATTCATACTATTCCCCGATTTTTCCTTTATTTAGACCTACCATTTACACTAATCCCCGATTTTACTTTTATTTAACCCTATTATTTCGCACCTCTCCCAACATTTTCCCACTCTTTTTTATACACCTTAACCCTCTTTTTGTTTAATTTCACAATATCGTACCGATTTTGGCATATTACCTTCTTTTTTTAAACTTTATATTACCTTTTTTACATTTAAACGTCTGTTTTGTAGAAAGCTATTACATTACTGTATAGCGTACTATATTATGGCTAAGCACGTAGGCCTGGCTGAAGGGGTATTTATTCACTAACTAAAGGGAGAAGGCGACGCCATCGCATCTTTACCATTTTCTCCGTCGCTTTCTACCTTTGTATTAGCGCCACCATTATTCCTGTTATCGACGTTATTAGCGCCAGTAAGGATAGGCCTTACGCCTTATTGGTTATTCCTTTAAGTAAAGGCTTAAAGAATTGATTACCCTTTTTATGGCGGCGTACGAAAACGTCGTTAAACTCGCCTATCTAATATATACGTAAGCTCCGTTTTTAGGTAGCGACGGTGGTTACCGTCAACTTAGTCCGTTAGTTAATACTTATTGCTAATGAATATCGACTTATTATGTGATTTTCGATTACGATTAACTTTCAAATCGTGCCGAATAATATATTTTTACTCAAAAAATGTTTCAAGGTTCGTTTAACACTTATTCAAGAGTCGGCGGGCGCGTAGTACGATTTTGGTTCGCAGCCTTAGGATTACTGAAACGGGGGCGTAAAAGCTACCGGTACGTTCGTAGCGGTAGTACCGGGTTAAACGACCCCCACTTTCATAACAATCGCCAACGAACTTACCCATGGCCGCGAACGCGAAATATAATACGTAAAGCGTGTTTATTAACGGCCTGTAGTTACGGACCCGGATACGTCGTTTTAACGTCTTACGTGTTTAAGAGGCCTTACAACATACCCTAGCGATACGAAAATCGAAGCTGCCGAATAGGTTCACCTCGTATTTCTTATTTAAAAAGTAAAAAAAACATGTTAAAGGTATACGATCAGATATATTTAATGAATATTAACCTTAATGTAATTACGCCAGGTTACGTTTACAGTATAAAAAGGGCTCTACGGGTAATGAAGTTTTTATCCGTAGGAAAAAGGTAAGGTTTATAACCTTAGGAGCCCTCCGCTCCTTCCCTTAGAAGCTGGGGAAGGGGGAGGGAAAGAAGGGGAAGGAAAGGGGCGAGGTAAAGGCGGCGGCGAGGCTAGGTGACATAGCGGCGGCAGCGGCGGGACTTAATAGCGTAACGGCGAGCGGGGTAATGGGAGAGAGCGGCGTAGGGGCGATTAAAAAAATGGTGCCCGAAGAGGTCGAACTATTGTTGTAGGTGGTGGTGGTACTGTGGGCGGTAGCGGTAGCGGTAGCAACGGCGGTGGCAACAGCGGCGCGTCGCTGCTTACGCGCCAGACGGCGCCTTGCGGCTCGGTTCTTACGCATTATCTATTTAAAGGGAAAAGGTTAGCAATGGATATTGGTTAAGTAACTTACCTATAGGGACAGCTCGTTTTATTTAAAGGAAATAAAGGTAAAATGGGGATACAGCTTGGTTTTTTTAATAGGAATAGAGGTTAAATTAAAATAGGGACTTATATTTGTTTGGATTACGCACCTTCAAAGGATAGAGAAAAAAAAGTTTTATCTAGGCCGATAACGATACATCTTTTCATACTAACCTAATACGTAATTATGCAATTACCTTTATGTAATTACCCTTATATAATTACCCTTATTAGAAATTACGAAAGGCTTTATTATTAATTATATCGCCTTTATTTTACTAAAATAATTAGACCCGAATTACAAATACCACCTCAGATAAACGTTAATAATCCCAGCCGGATTCGATAATTTAAACCTTTTTTAATTAATACGACAACAATACTATTACTACGAAAATTTGATAATTTTGATCTTTTGCAATTGATATAGCAATCACATTATTATTCAAAACCTATTAATTTGAACTTTCGCAACCACAACCACACTGTCACTACTAAACTATAGGTACGGAGTATATAAAAGAGAAAGAAAAAAGATTGCCTGTGTAGATATTACTATATACCTTTATACATAATATATATAGGGCAAATAACAGTGCACTTCATTACAGGGTATACTTCTACAAAATATACGATAACGTATCACGTTATAAGCTACACTATTATAAGACGTAAAGTGCTTTATGCATGGATTGGTATGGAATGGCTATACCAAACCGAAAGGCAATACATGGAGCGGTCTAGAGTAGCACACCCTAGGTAAGGATTTAAAAACCCTCATCTGTGGCTTGCACCTGTAGATGCTCCTTCGGATCATAATCTTTTTTTATACTACAACTACCAATCTAACAATTACTCTTCTGAATACCTTATTTCACGTGAATGGGTTTTAGACCTCATCGATTCCGTTTCTAACCGGTGTTTTTTTGTCGAAAATAAAAACAAACCTTATTTATAAATTGTAATCGGTATTATTAATGAAAAAACCATGAGTGAAAATAAACAGCTTTATAATACGTATTTCAAGCGGTACTAACTATGACCTACGTCTTAAATTATGTACTTTCTACGTAAAGCGCTTGTTAAACGCCTTATATATATAGTCCGAAGAGGTAGTTCAACATTGAGAGGCAACAGAAAGGTTAAATCCTACTTCCAGTTATGTTATTAAGGTAATCTAAACGCCATGTAAGCGCTAGTATTTGTATTTGTCAGTTCCTTTCGTGTTTTTTAAAGCGATCAGGTTAACTTTGTTTCATTACCCTTTTGTTATAAATTTTTAAACGCCGTTCTAGAAAGTAATTGTTGTATTATTAAAGTCGATTGTATGGTTTTCCTTCAGATACATATTAAGCTTAACTTTTAAGCTAGCCTTTGAAATTTTCATTTTTTGGATACGAAAAACGACGTATTATATAACGTTAACGTATTATTAGTTGATATACCTGTTAATATAAAGCTTTTAAAGAGGGTTGTTAAAGTTAATGATTATAAGTCGAATATTGAATTACCTATTTTGAACCGTTTCCTATAATATTATTAATAGGTGTTATACAAGTATACATTAGCTTTAGTTAATCCGTAAAGCAACTTATAATACGTAAAATTGTTTTGGGTGAATAGTATTTTTAAAATCCGTAGGTATATCAGCATAAATAGGTTGTTTAAACCGTTTTACAGATCGTATATGAACTTACGTAATATTACGAAGTTCAATATATATGTTGTCAGGAGTATTAAAGGAGGAGGCGAACGTAAGATTCAGGCGATGGCTTACCCGATATAAGGTAAGTAACTAGTTTATAATTTTTTTTTTCCGTCGTTGTTATACTCCTTTATTGTATAATCTTCCGGTTTTATCCTTCATTCGTATATGAGGCGTATAGGAAATATCTTATAGTATTTATAAATTTTCAGTTCGAATCTTTTAAGAAGAAAAACGCCTGATTCGATTAAGTCATAGATTTCCGTTTGTGTGAATTATTTAAATAAAGCGTTTAAGGTGGTAATATTACCTTCTCAACGAATTTTTAAGTCAAGTTTACGGTTTACTATATCCTTTTAAATAATATAAGAGTTTGTATTAATGGTTTTAGGGCTTTCTTTATTTTTTGAGATAAATAGGCGTTTTTAGCGACGAGGTGCTGGTAGTATTAGTATAAGCGGGTCGCTTTTATATGGTGCTAACGGTTTAAAAGTGCGATATAAGGGGTATATTAAGTTTAGAGGCGGCTTAAATCCGTTATCATAAAAGTCGTTTCGCTGGTACCATTAGTCGGATTATGATTTTGGGATGTTTTTCTTTACGTTTTCCCTTATATACTTTCGTAAAATTATCCAGAAAAACGAGCTTACACTATTTGGTATATTAACAAGCACACTATAGACATTAAATATATTAATTTTGAAGGGATGATTTATTCGTCCTTAATTTTCCAAATTAAGACCTTAAATTGTAATAGTAAATCTAAAACGCGCGTTTTATATGGGCCATTCTTTATAGCTAATGTTTCCAAAATATTATTCTTGGGTCTTAAAAACTTAATATTGTTATAATTTTCGCCACAACATTTTCCATTTGTAACGTAGGTGGCAATGGTATAAATTTTATGCAAACCCTTAAGAAAATACTAAACATAAGGAGCGTTGGGATTGGCTTATTCGTGCCGGAAGTGTTTTCAACAGCGTTAACCATTATTTGTAAGATAGATTCATTGGATTTAATACCCTTTAGCTTTTTAAACAGTATCTTATACACCTTTTTAAGCGGTTTATAACACCTTTTATACTTTCTAATATCTTATAGTATTTTTACCGATACTTCTTTACACTAGTTACCAGCTATCTTATCTTTGGTACACTATTTAGTAAAGTTAAAAGTAGTGTCGGCGTTGTAAGAAGTTTAATATAAAGGCCTTAAGTAGGCGTTTAATAAGAAGTTAATTGATATATCGTAATAGTTTGTAACAAAAACTTTTCGCATAAATTTGGCGGCCTTGAATAATATTATTATGTTGATGACGTGAATCATTATCAAGCCGTCAAAGTATATTATATTTACAATGACGTCGTAGTAGAAGTTTCCATCGTTTTCAACGCGGAATTTCAACCGCCGTATCGCTTACAAAAATATCTAATATTTATAAGAGAATTTTTAGATAATATTAAACGTTTTCTTCCTTATATTTGTGTTGGCTACGGCTTAAAACAGTTGTAAAAAGCTTTTCGTAGCTAGATATTCGAATCGGCGAAATAATATTTGCAATTCGGATTACTTTAGGTCAACGATTTTAATTATACGTGTTTTAGGAAAAAAGTATAAATAGTCGAACTTAAGTCGAAGAGGTACGAATACGCTATCTGAAACGCGGATGAATTAGTTAATTATATTTTGAATCTCGATTTCGAGCTTATTTATATTAATCTTTGATAGCAGGAATAATATTTCAAAGTTTATAACGTAAAACTTAACCGGTTAGAATCGTATGTTTATAACGAATATAGCTAATGAAGACGTTTTAACTAGTATTTTCCAATATTCCCTTATTTGGTTAAACAAAAAGTTCGAAAATTTCGGTGCAAATACGTTGAATCATCGTTTTCCGGCGGTCAAAATTCCGGCCGCGCCGGTATTAAGTATAATACTTTGAAAAAAGTTTCTATACCTATCTGAAAACGTAAATTACGATGTTATATGAGCGTTTAACACGCTGTTTTCGCAGTTTAGGCCTGTATTATATAGGAAGGAAGTATTCTATAAATTCATTAAAATGTGTTCGGCGGATTCGTTATCTTAAGCTATTAGGTAAGTATTATTACCTTTAATGTCCTCTTCTACGGAGTTATATTTATAAGGATAAGCTTTAAGCTGATTTCTTTATGTCTTTGTATTTAGTTATATATATTATAAAATTGGTTTCCGGCTAGTTTTTAAGTAGGTAATCGGCCTAAAACTATTGTTCAATCCGAATTTGTTCGTATATTAAATGGTTAGTGAATTAATAGCCGATTTTACCGTATATAATGCAACGCTTTTAAAAACCTGTCAAGTTTTATCTACTTTTTCGTAAGTATTATTATAAGCGTGGTAAGTTTCGCCCTTATATATAAGTTCGCTTTCAATTATAGGTATTTATCCTTCGGTTTCTGGAGCTCCTTTTTTAATGCTTCTTTCTCTAATATTATTATTTAGGCCACTTATTTTACCTAAGGAATATTTTGAATTTTCGTTTTAAAACGTGATGTATTGTATTGGTAAAGCTTGGTTTGGTAATTTAGCTCTCACCTTTAGATTTGTCGACTATAAATGCTAATCCAATGTTCATTTATCGAAGTATGAAGGGTTTAAACGATATTTTAAAAATTGTATAAAAAGCGTTCAAGTTTCTTTCGGACTTAAACAGCATGAAGTCGAAATACGAGTTTTCGCGGTATATTTTTAGTACTATTTAAATAAATGATTTATTACCCATGTTTTCTAGTGTGAAGGCTGCCTACCATTTCTGGAACCTCGTTAATAAGGCGTTAAACACTTTTTATAGGTTTTTATCAGCGTTTGTATGATAATTCCATAAATATTTCCAAGTAATGCTAGTACAATCCCTATCGTAGAATATATACTTGATTTTTATATCAAAATGTAATTTGAAGCGGTTATAATATTTCGAAAATATATTTGTCTCTGTAAGGTGGTATATATATCACTTTTTAGGTTACCCCGTCAACATACCGGGTAAAATAACGTGAAATTATGACGGCTTAATATTTAGTTTTTACATATATTTAACATTATATGTATTTTATTATTGAGTACATCATATGGTTTGCTGTTGTAGTTATCGTTTTTATCTTATAGTTTAGCGAAGTTGGTAAGTTTCATTCGATCGCTTCAGTCAGTTAAAAAGCAGTACGATAAGATTTTACGATAAGGATCGTGGTTAACGGATATTGATCCGTAAGTTATATATTAACGTTATACACCGTTTATATTATTTTCGAGTGGGCCGTTCTTTTCATTCAGGCTGCTTTTATTATAATCGAGGTAGTTGGTAACAGTATTCGGAACGTAGTTTTGTATTAGTTTTTATTTCAAACTACGTTTCAGAGAAGGTTCGTTTTTAACCCACGTTGTTGGAATAGTATTGCATGCAATGCAGTAGGTCAACTTTACTTACAGTAAAGTTGAATGTACTGCAGGTGTATTGCTTTATGTAGACTTACCGCATTGGGTATAGGTTGAGTGTAGTACGCTGCACTTCACTCTAGGGCACAGGCCAAGCACTTGGATATACAAATTACAGTGCAGACCGGCTAGCGGTCTGCCAAACCTAAAACAATACATCTACCATCTGACTACACAATACTACTGTTACTTCGATGACCAATCGAATCGACAACGTTGCAACGTCTAAGGCCTACCAACACTAATCAGTGTTTTTTTACCTGTTAAGTCAATCACAGATAAGCTAAGTAAAAGAAGAAGCTACTTTCCGGTTACGCTTTAGGTTAACAATGGCGGATAGGGTAAAGGAAAGATTCTTGCGAAAAGCCTCTATTAGTACTGCGTTAGTCCTTAACGGTAGGAAAACAGAGAACTTTTTTTGGTTTGCGTTAGTCCTCAACGGTAATTTAAAAGTAGGCAACGGTATCGCTACTTGAAAACACTAAGAAATCTTTATTAATCCTTCTTAAAGAGCGTTTAGATTAACCGTTAAAAGTCTTAAAGTTTGGTAAGTTGGTAAATAACTAAGTTAATACTATTACGGTTACTACTATTATAAAAAAAGACCAAGTCCCTACACCAAATAGCCACAACAAACAACCTTTGCCCTTTACTACCAATAATAACCTTCGACCTTACCCTTTATACCAAACCTTTGCCCTACTTTACTTTTTTCACTTACCACGTCACTTCAATCGTTAAGTTCGCTGCCCTAAGCGAAAAAATACCGAGAATCGATAAGTCGCGCCAAGAAAGCCACGTTAAGAGACTCCACACCAGATCACTAAGTTCACACGCGACTTTACGCCAAAATACCAAGTCTTTACACCTAAAATTAACAAGTTCCTCACCCTATACGCTTGTTCAAATGTCTTTATTTAACGACCATCTTAAAGTAATTACTGATTTCGCCCAGAAAAAAGCAATTAAAGCCCTCGGATACGCTTTTATTAAGTTTTACGATGACGACCTCTAGGCGCTAAATATTAAAGAAAAATCAACTGAAAAATACCTTACCAACTTCGTCGGATGTTTTATCGTTAAGCACAATACTAACTACGACCCCGACCGTGCTTTCTATATATACCGTGACTTTTTTTAAGGACTGGATAATAGATATATGATAAGCAATTTAAGAAGGAGTTAAGTTAAGATTTAAGTTTAAATTAGAAAAACGAGGAATATTCGTTTAAGTACAAGGTACTACGACGTTAACTTAAGCCCTTTGCAACTTAACTTAGCTTAAAAAATTCCCCCAAGACCCACGGCCCAAAGGAAAAAGCGTCGAAAAACCTCAACGCCCTCATAGACAATCTAAAGGACCTCCCCTTTAGCCTTAGCTAAGTTAAGCCTCTTTACGCATCGAGGATAAGGAACCTGTTAACCTTCTTAGCGGTTTAATACATCTATGTAACAGCGCGAAGTACTTCATTAACGGCGGAAAAGCATGCAAAGCGAGGGCTGCTAATACGGCCAGAGGAATTAACGATAGCACTTTACACCAGTTAATTAAGAAATATCGTCAGGTTTTCTAAAACCCCCAAATACCTATCGACCCTCAATACAATCGCTAAGAACTTGAAAACCCCTTTCTTTTCAGGCTTACCTACATACAAAAGCCGATTACAAGTCCTACTATAAGACTGTACCCTTTGGGCTAAACTATTGGTAATTACCCCTAATACTGTACCTTGGAACCTTTAAGGTTTAAACCTCTAAAAAACACCAACCAGGTTTGAAATAATTATCGAGACCTTTCTCCAAATCCTGTCAAAATAGTGAACATTAATTATAAGCTAATAATGGATTTTGCCAAGATTTAAAATAATACAAAAAAGTATGACGGAAAGTCTTATAACCTTTTCGATACCAAGATAATGTCTTTCCTAAATATTTGTAAATAAATAAAGGTCTCACCTTCTGGTTTTCACTTATTATTCCCCGGAATCTTTATGGATTACGCCAAAGAATATTGTTTAACCTTTCTGATGAGTGTTACTACGTTTCGCGAAATTTATGATAACATAAAAGGCTATTTCGAATATAAAGTTTACCTCGAGTAATATTATACAAACTAGGCTACTACGCAGTGGATTATAATAATGGTAAAAAAGAAAAACGAGGAATTAATAGTAGATATCCTTAATGAGATGCTTGATGAACTGATAATATATCAAAAGGTAATGGAAAAAGCCTATGTTAGCGAAGCTACATTTCGCGAATAGGTACGGGTAATAGTTACGGGCATTAACGAGTTTAAATACTCCCTATAACATTCAAATACCACCTGTAAAGGCTTTCTTAGCTAGCTACGCTCTTTTCTTACCACTGTAATAGTACGTATACCAAACTTGTTTGATGTATACCCTTAAGCCGGCAACTTTTTTAACGTCGATAAAGATAACCTTATAGTAATTAATTACGTCGACCATAAGTACGGACGCTTACAACGCCTAAGGTCTAGTTTATCGACCTTAGCCCCGTATTAAAAGCAACACCTACGTTGTCGTTAATAATATATAAACGGACCTATTAACCGTTAATACTATTGTCGTAATAGTAGCAAAAGATATTAAATCTGTGGCAAAATTATTCAATAGTCAATTCGATACCCCTTTCCCGAGCGAAAGAATAAAAAGGTAATATATTACATTTAATATCCCATCACTTTTCAATCGGAATATTTAAACCAAGTTATAAACTTTAAGGGGGATAATCCTATTAATAGTAATGCTCCCAACCAGATTAAGTAACACGAAGATATTTCTTCTGGTATGGCAACCTAATAAATAGCTGACTATGCCTTTTTATATCATTTAGGTGGTAAAAACCCTTAACTTTACTCTAACTATACCCCTAATCCCTTATATACTTTTAACCTTTGCGATCGTTACGCGGATCACACGTTTCAGGGTATTATACCAGACATAGGGGCAATAAGGTACTTAATAAAATTTTATTCGAAATACGTGGTATTTCGGAAGGAAAACACTATAACTACTAAGATTAATCGTTACTATATAGGTAAGACCAAAGTTGGCTTTAGCCTAGGTGAATAACTATCGTTACTAGAGATAATGGTAATTTGAATTATTATGGGAATAATTACGTTTTACATCCTTCATTCCTCTACCCCTTTCCTACTTTACTTAAAGAATATAAAGACCCTCGGCGTTAACGTGGACGTCAACGTAGACGAGCTGGTTAAAAACAGATAAAACTTTTTACTTGCCTTTAAGTGGAGACACTTATGGTTTTCTTTTTAGGATCCGGAAGTAGTAATATTAAATCTAATAGAGTCAGAAATACGTTAATTACACCAACGTTTTAACTACCTAATTTTTCATAAACTTTATATCGTTCTAAAGTCCGTAAGGTATAACGATGTGAAATATTTTACCTTAAAAGCTATTAAAAGGCTTTATTACCACTATTAAACGTATACCTAAGGCCTCCCAAAATCTAAGTTTATATTAAAAGACGATAAGGACTCTAATTGCTAAATCTTTATTAATATGTTTTACTTAAATAATAAGCCTATTTTTTACGTCGTTAATTCCGTAACCTCTTTTTACGGGGCTAAGTTTTTTAAATCCCTTTCGGTAAAGGATACGTGGAAAAAGTTAAAAACGTTGTGTAATAACACGTACCTGGGTTTACCTAACGTCGTCGTTTATGATGCCGGTATCGACTTTGCGGTGGCGGAATTTTATAAAGATACCAAAATAATAAGTATTTAATGTAAATAGGTACTTTTGAAAGCTTACTAAAGCATTGGGAAGGTTAAGAGAGTATACGCCTTACTCCACCAAACTTATAATATCCTTATATTAGAGATTAAAAACTTTATAGATCTGGAGGCACGCTTATAAATGACAGTAAAAGGCCTTAATAATACCGTTGGCCCTAATAGCTTAGTGTTAACGCTCCTAGTCTTTGGGGCGTACCCACGCCTAACGAGTGAATCTCCGCCTTCGGCAAGTACTGAGAAACACGTTACATCCTATAGCAAAGCTTTAAGGGAACCAGGAAGGGAATAGGCACGCCGTTAAATTAATGACGCCCTTAATATTAAGAATAGTACTTTAACGATCGACGTGTTTAATTTTTCGTTGTAAAGTAAATTTCTTGTATAACGAAAGTTATGTAAATAGAAAGGGTTATATAAGATATTAGGTATTATAAACTTAAAAGGAGTTATTCAAACTATTGACAGCCTTATATCTTTCGGAATCAGCCCGGTTAAGCCTTATATTAGGGGTACTAAAGATAAAGATTCTTAAGCTTTTTAAGTAAAACGACCGAGTTAACACGACTCTCCTTTATTCATTATGAATAATATGATGGAATGTCGTTGATGCGAACGATCCCTAAAAAAGAAGGAAAACATTAAAAAGGAGGAATATACACTAAGCCGTATCTATAATACTATTTAGGTAAGTAGTAAAGAAAAGGATAACAAAAACTTGATAGTAAGATTTAGGGTATAAGTGATTATTAAGACTATTAAGACTTTCGGTAAATCTTTTAAAGAAAGCGACAAAGTCGAGATCGACAGCCTACTAATTTAAGGTATGGTATAATTTGAATCGAAAACTAACTTTAACCTTTAAAACACAAACGTTACGATCTTTTAGTCGAGGATTATTTACGAGTTTAAAGGTAAGACTACGGTGCGAATTTACGAAAAGTTACGATTAATTGTTTAAGGATACGGCGATAAAGGTAAGGATTGGATACTTATGTAATCTCCAACGATTTAGAAGATTAGTTAACGTTTGGTGGTTGCCCTAATAAGAAGTTTACTAACTAGATTTAAAGGTAAGTTTACACTTAATAGCCGTGACATTACGTAAGCCTATATATAATTAATGACGGACCTACAAAGGGTTATATTACTAAAATTGCTATAATAGTTACGTGTTATTTACCCGTCAGAAACGGTCATACGATGTATTAAATTACTATATGTATTAGCTTAAGTGAGTGTTTACCAATTTCTAACTTATTAGTCGTATTTTAAATCTCGTAATGCGATAAAATATTTAATATACGATTCGTACTTGTAATTAAGGTAGAAAAAGGACTTCGATATGGTGGGTATATAAACTAACGATACCTTTTTCGTTAAAACAGCTGACTTTGTGGTATTGAAATAGTAAGCGATTAAGAATTCCAAGTTTTGAAATTATAAGCCGATAACGACGTTAACGGCGTTAACGGAAAATAACCAATTTGACTTTAATAAATCGTTAATTTGTATACTTAGTATTAATTCCGTCCTAGGCTTTCTTTAAACAGGCCAAAACGTTATTTTTGTCATAATCGACAAAACTAAGGAGGCTAAGGCTTAACGGTACTTGAAATAACGTGTACAGGGTAATTATATTACTAGCCTATATTAACCGAAAGCTTTATACGATTCGTCTATTACGATATAAGTATCAATATCAACGGATAAAGACTTTAATCGACTAAATTAGAGGTTGGAGTGGTAAATACGAAACCTGAATTAAGGAATTAATGTGATGTTAATCGACTTTTTAAAGGCTAAGCTGATAATCTTTATGGACGGGTTTTTTTTATAAATAATACCAACTTATCTTTATAGATCGGCTTCCTGGTAACCCTTGTTAACGAATATAGGCGGGAAAATTAGTTTAGTATTATCGGTAACCTGATTTACTAAACCTTTGTCAAGTGTAAAAGGATTATACGAAACGTGTTGGCATCGGAAGTCTATGGCATAATAACGGGCTTTAATCTAAACATAATACTGTGGGAAACCTTTAACTATATCACTAGATAGCTACGTATTCCTTTTATTCCAGTGATAATTTGTATTGACTTAAGGCGCTTGTTCGAATACCTTTTTAAGCTTGGAACTACTAGTAAAAAACGCCTGATAATAGAAGTGATAGCATTCCATAAAGCTTACGAAGGAAAAATGATCGAGGAATTTCTATGAATCGATGGTAAAGATAACTCTATCAACGTTATAGCGAAAATATCGTTAAATAAAGCTATAGAAAAGTTTGTAAATAGCAATAAGCTAACTATACGTACCAAAGACTACGTTAATCAGCTACCCAGAAAGCACAAATTATATAATAGCGAACTGAAAGACTTCCAGAGAAGTGGAGGCTGCGATAGTGACCTATTTGACTGATACAGTTGAAGTGAAGGCTTGCAAAGACCTGTAGTGGAAAACCCTTTTATAGGAGTTGATAAACTTGGACCTTGGAGTGACGGAGCTATTGGGGTTAATTTATATGCAATTGGGTGCAATTTTATATGGAAATTGACTGGAATTAATAGGGGTCTGACCAGTTGACGAGGAAGCAGTTTAGTAGTAACCGGAAAAGATTGGTCAGCCATACTGGTGTGCGCGTATAAACTAAAAAGCCGCCAGTGTTGAAATAGTATTGCATGCAATAAAATAGGTCAACTTTACTTACAGTAAAGTTAACTGTACTGCAAGTGTATTGCTTTGTACGGACTTATTGCATTATGTGTAAGTAGAGTGCAATACAATACACCTCACTCTAGGGCACGGGCTAAGCACTTGACCATACAAATTACAATGCAGACCGGCTAGCAATCTACCAAACCTAGAAAAATACATCCACTATCTAACCACGCAATACTACTGTTACTTCGAAGACCAATCGAATCGACAATGTTGCAAAGTCTAAGGCCTACCAACACGCGTTATAAATAATATTTATAGTACTTCATCTTTTTCCGTTAATTTCTCCAGCTTTATTTCCGTTTTGAGGCGTGTATTCAACCTTGTTAAGCGCCTTGTTCCTTGTATTTAAGAATTCTTTTCCCGTTTCTTATTTATTATTTCAAAAAGGCGATCCTAACACTTTTTTAACCAGTATTTCCATTTTACAAACTTCACTTTCATTACTTTATCGTCGATTTACTTCGGCATTTACATAAGTCTGGCCGTTACTAATAAAATCTCAGTAATACAGCTATTATAATTGCCGGTTGTATTAATATCTTTACTTCGTCATTATTTTCGTAATATCATAAAAATTATATTATCGAATATATGCTATATATCTGGCGTCAAATTTCTTAGTTATTCTTGAAATCGTCGAATAAGTTGCTTCTTTTAATATCGCCGTTGTAATAGTTAAAGATTATGTTAATAACGTATATATTTACTACGAAAAGATCCAAATTCCCTATTTGTATATCTATTCTATCATCCTATAAGTTAAAGCCCTAATATTTTAATATTTTACTACAAAACAACGTATTCATAAATAGGTAATTTATATATTCGTTAGCTTTCAATTGGTTCATTACTAAGAAAGTTATAATCATAAGAGTGTAAAGTGTATTAAAGTGGTTATAGAGAGACGGTTTATACGTATACCTAATGTTTCAAAGCGATGTAAATTGTTGTTTTCGCATAGGAAATCGGATTAAAATATATTCGGAATTGATTATTTCAATAATAAAAATTAAAGGCGTACAAATATGTAAATATAGAGTAAATAAAGTATAATAAAGCGGTTAAACTAAAGTTTTTAACGCTTGTTAGTATAGATGAAATTCAAATAAAGCGTAAATGAAGTATAACTACAAGCTAGTTAGGCGTTTTGAATTAGTTTTTTAGAGAGTTTTAGAAACGTTACATTAGCTAAGCGGCTAGTAAACTTCAACATCGCAAATAATTAATTCATAAATATGAGGTATAGGGAGAGTAGGGGAAGGCTAACAAGGTAATTGGAAATGGAAAGAAAAACAAATGTAGGGAGGTGTATATGTATGATCCGATGTGTATGGTTCGGTTTGCGTTTTGTAGGCGGTATGGATATCGTGTTGTAACCGCTTTTAGGTTTCGTAAACGGTGTGGATGTTGCGTTTTAATCGCTTTTGAGTTTTGTAAGCTGTTTGAATACTATGTTTAGGTCGGACGGATCTTAACGAAAGGTTTCGAAACTTAGTAGTTTTGGCTCACATGGTCTTATACGTAATAAAACGCTTTTTGAAAAGTTCCCGAATACATTTAAAACGTCAAAACTGGTTGACTGATAACGTAACGAGACTTTTAGTAAATAGGGAATTAACTAATTAATAATATCATACTAAAGTGATTCTTTTTAAAAAATATTCCGGATTTTATAAGTTTACTACATTTCGGGTTTTAAAAGAGTTTCCGCTTAATTTTATATTTTCTTATGGTTTTTATACGTCTTAATATTAAAGTATAAATAGTTGGGACTATTACAGCATCCCGTTCTAGATATTTTACTTCGATTTATCTCTTTTTTCTTAGGTTATCTGTAGTTGACCTATTCGACTATTAATTAGTATTGGTAAGGTCTTTATTACGTTGATATAGTGAAAGAAAAATCATAAGGATTGGTATAAATTATAGTAAAATTAGATACTAAAGGAAGAAAAAACATTCGTAGAGTATATGCTACAAGTAAGAGGTTATAAACCCCTTACCTAGGTAGTGACACTCTAACATACACTCTGCTAATATCCCTTCTGGGCAGTGTCACTTTATCGTGCACTCCGCAAATGACACTTCTAGCCAGTGGCACTCTATCATACAATCTTCATGAATGCACCTTGCAGAGTGGTATATTACTGCATACTCTTATAAAGATATACTACGCAACGTGGCTGTTTACTTACTATAGGGATATGTGGTAATATACAAAGCCTGAGTATACGTCAATTTACAATACTTTTAACGTTTCATACGTATTATTTACTAAAAAGAACTTTTGAAACTTAGCTTCATGAAAAAAGGTGACGAAGTTGTAAAAAATAGGCTTATTATCCAAGTAGAATACATTAATGTAAACTTCGTAGTTAAAGTTCTTATCGTCTTTTAATATAAACTTAAATCTTTGAGGGGATGAGATATACCTTTGGTAATAATATTGGAGTTTAAAATAGCTTTTAGAGCAAAGTATACTACATTTTTATACCCCGTAAACTTTAGGACTTTATATAACCTGTGCATGGTAGGGTAATTAAATCTCTGGTGTAATTAATATATTTATAACTCCGTTAGTTTTAACACCGTCATATTTAAGCCTTAGAGATAAATATATATGTGACTCTATTTAGAGTTAAGGGGAAACCTTTAGCCGTTTTCAACCAACTCGTTGGTATTAACGTTAATGTTAATTCCGACAGTCTTTTTATCCTTTAATTGAAAAAAAAGGCAAGGGACTTAAGGATATAGAAGGTTATTGACCTAACAATAATTTAAAGTATCGCTATCCTTAGTAATGGTAATTGTTTACCCAGGTTGAAGCCGACTTTAGCCTTACTAATATCTTAACAATTCATTTCGATAACAGTATTACTTTCCTTCCGTAATACCACATACTACTAATAGCCTCTTATTAAATACCTTACTGCCCCTATATTTGGCATAATATTTTAAAACGTATGGTCCGCGTAAAGATTTCAAATGTTAACGATATATAAGGGATTCAAGATTGAGTTAAGATGAAGGTAAAGTTTTTGCTGCTTAAGCCATATAAAAAGGCGTAATCAGCTAGTTATTAAACCGCGTTAAAAGCAATATCTTTATAATATTAAAAAAAATTCAAACCTATCAACGCCGTTAATGATTTTTTTACCTTAGAAATTTGAGATATAATCGAAATAGTTTTATTTAAAGGTAATAATGTATCAAATATAGTATACTACCTATTTATCATTAAGTTCGGTAAAAAGGAAACGAGTTAATTAACAGCCGGACTTGCCATAATTTTGATATCTTTTACCACTTTTACGACTATGATTCTTATGGTTAATAGAACAGCTTAAATCTTGCATTTATTATCGTCAATATCGTTATAGCCTTTAGTCTAAAGCTATTGAACCAGATTTTAAACGTTAAGAGTGTCTATAACTATATTTACAATCGACTTAATTAACTATCTCGCGGTTTTTTTATTTATAACGCGAAAGTTATCAGCTCAAGGGTACGTACTGAGTGAATTTGGTATACGCGTTATTGCGGTCGTTAAAAAAAGAAACTAACTGAAAAAGCCTTCGTAAGTGGCATCTAGACATTATAAGGAGTATTAGAATCCGTTAACTCTTGTAACAGTGACCAGTACCTGCTTGCGAAATATAGCTTCACTAATGTAAGCATTCTTTATTGCTTGTTAACATAATATAAGCTTATTAAATATCTGATCTAGAATATCTATCAGAATTTCCTCTTTTTTCTTCGCTATTATCGTAAACCACCTTATAGTAACCCAATTCGTATATTGTTACGTAATGTGAAAATTATACTCGCAATAACTTATTATACTATTGTTAATCTCGTAATAAGTCATTATTCGTATTAGAAAGGTTAGATAGTAATCACTGGCGTACCCGATAAAGATTTTAGGAAATAGTAAGTGAAAACTAAATGAAAGAACCTCTATTTACTTAAAAACGGGTTAAAAAAAGTGTTCTCGTATTAAAAAGATTATAAGGCTTCCCTTTATTTCTTTCTACGTTATTCCAAATCTTGGCGAAATTCGTAGAAACCTTATTATTAATATTAACTATTTTCATAAATTTTAAGGAAAGATTGCGATAGTCGTTTTAACTTTTATTGTTTTTCTTGATACTTTAAGATTCAAAGCATTGAAACCGCGGTGTTAAGTATAATTAACAGCCGCCTAACTCGAGAGATATAATCCTATAATAGGGTTTGTAGTAGGTTCACGTGATTAAATGCACCTACCGTAAAAATATTTTTAAAAAATTAGCGATTTTGAATAAAATGTTATGTGGTAATAATGATTTATCCGTAGGAAAGATTTTAAGAGACTTGATAATCTTATCAATAGCTGTATAAAGTTGACGTTAATACCTTTAACCGCGTTAGCAACTATTGCTCTACGTGTTTTACCTCCTATAGAAGAGTAATTCGCGTTATTATATAGAGTTATTAAGCTGCCGAACAAATCAACGGATTCCTTATAGTTAACACGTAAAAAGGCTTAACTTAATTATAGGTAAAGGAAAGGTTCTTCGAAACGCATATAACGATGTTAAGATTTTTAAACACCCTTTTTTAAGGCATGAGTTTTAAAAGTATTCATTAAGTTGCACTAACTTAAAAAGGGTCTTTAATAGCTTAGTAAAGCTTTTTTTTTGGCATGTATACTACTTAGCGTTCGAATTCTGCCTTTAATTTAGAATTAACACCCTTTTTAATATTTTTTTAATATATTGATAATTTAGTCTTCGAAGAACTTACGATATTTGCGAAAGGTACGGTTGATATGATTCAGTCTTTCACCACTATCTTGACAATAAAGTAACCGACAAAGTTGATTTAGTACATTTCGATTATGTCTTCTTCGATATTTAACCCTTAAAGATCTTTATCCTATTACTTCAAAAAAGGGATTCAAAGGCTTTAATTCCTTTTTATAGTTTTTGGGTAAATTTTATTTTGGGGCTTTAGTCGTTGTAGGACCTAGTAAACAATAGACTTAGTAATTCGAAGGTATAAAATCTTAGCGATTTAACGTAAAGTTGCACAACGTAGAGTTTTTAGTATAACTTGGTAACTTTAAGTGTTCTCACTTCAAATTAACATCTTAGCGAATTTCATTGGTCTAAAAATGAGAGAAAGATTTAAATAATGATGAAAATTTAATATAAATAGTGTAGTCAATATCGTTCATTTTGTTAATCAAGGTCGAAAGTTAAAAATTATAAGCTGTAAAACTTAGTCGTTTTGGTAATAATAGCATTCGAAATATTATTAATTTAGTCGTTTACCAACTCGTTCTTTAAAACCTGTAAAGTTCAATTTTAACAGTTTTAAAAAAGATTCATAAAGAATATTTAGTATTTTAAATAATCATACGGTTGTTACCTCTGAACTATCGTAAAAATTAACGTAAACTAAAGGTTTGTTTCATTTATTTTCGTAAAACCTAACATAGTAATAAGAGCTACTTTACAACAATCTTTCCATTACCCTAGCCGCCATTATTAATATAAAGCGTAACCATAAAGTAGCCTTTTAGTTTACTTAGCTTATATTCGTCTAAGTTAATAAGCACTGATTAGTATTGGTAGGGCTTTAGACGTTGCAACGTTGTCGATTCGATTGGTTGAAATGATAGTAGTATTATGTTGTCAAATAGTAGATGTATTTTTTAGGTTTGATAGACCACTAGCTGGTCTGAACAGTAATTTGTGTAGTCAATTACTTAGTCTGTACCCTAGTGTGAAGTGGGCGTATACTGTACTTGACTTGCAGCCAATACAGTAGACCCACAAACAAAACACTCAACTTGAAGTCAGTATAGTAAACTTTAGTGTAAGTAAATTTAAAATACTACATTGTAATTACTACTATTCCAACAGAAGCACTATTACTACAGAAATCAATTATTAAGATATTGGTGGGGCTAAGATTGATTTCGGTTTTAGCAAAAAATTATAGCTATGAGGCTGATTATGTTCCAAATATTTAATTCACCTAATCAGTTTATTCTTTATTTGAAAATATAAAGATTTTCGGCGTTAATGTCGACGTAAACATTAATCAACTAGTTAAAAATAGCCGGAGGTTTTATCTTACCTTCAATTAAGAGTACTTTTGATTTAATTTTCAAGGCCTAAAGTTAACTTTACTATGTTTTACAAAGTAAAAAAATGCGTTAATTATACCGGCATTTGAATCATCACGCCATTAATAAGTTATATAAAGTCCTTAAGTTTACAGGACATAAAAAAAGAATACTTTTTTTGAAAGCTATGAAAAAAAATTGATATTATTGACAAACTTATACCTAAATCCCTTGACTATTGGAATTTATATCAAAAAACGATAAAAAATTTAATTATGAGATTTTCGTTAATGTATTTTACTTAGAAAATGAGCTTACTTTTAGTTGTAATCTCTGTAATATTTTTTACCACGTTAGATTCCTCAAATCACTATTAGCGAAAACTACGTGTGAAACGTTAAAAACATTACGAATTAACTTGTGTTTGAGTCTACAAAACATCGTCGTCTATGAAATTGATACAAACTTTTCTATGGCAAAGTTCCAAACAAATACTAATATAATGGGGATTTAATGTAAATAGATACGTATTAATGCCCACTAGAGTATTGTAAAGGTCAAAAAGGAATACAAAATACTTTTCAAAGCGTATAATATCTTTATGTTGAATATTAGAAGTTTTGTAGATTATGAGCTATACCTTTAGACAGCAGTGAAGGGTTTGAAGAATATTATGAGCTCTGATAGTTTGGTACCGAAGTTACTGGTTCCGGTGTACATCCTTGTCAGACGAATGAATTTACGTTATTAGTAGATACTTAGAAGTAGGTTATCGTATATAGTATAGTTTTGAAGGAAAATACGGAGAGAATCAACAAATATTCAAGTTTATAATAATTTTAATATTATAAAGCGAAGTTTTAGTATAGAGAAAGCCAGGTAAATAGGATGGCTTATTCAAAAAACTCAAGTATCGCCCACCCAAAACTAGTTATTAAAACTATTAACAATCTTACAACTTTTTGTATAACTTAAGTTAAACCTTATATTAAAGATATTGACGGTAAATATAACAATGATGTCGAATATCCTCAAGTTTAACGAATTAGTTAATTTAATTTCCTCTATACTATAATCGATAAGCTAATGAAACGTTGATAATGCAACCTATTACTAAAAAGGAGTAATATCAACGACGAGGAATATATACCAGGCAGGATTTAGTATATTAATTGAGTTAAGAGGACAGAGAAGGATAATTAAGATGTAATTGTTAAGCTCTGAGTATAAGGAATTATTAAGACTTTGGGCAAGGCTTTTAAAGAGAGCAATAGGGTTGAGATAGATGGAATTCTTGCTCAAAAAGTTGTACAACCTTTACTTAAACGTAACTTTAACTTTTAAAGCCCAAATATTATAATATTCAAGTCAAAGATTGTATATAAGGTTAAAAGTAAGAACATGAAGAGGCTTTCTAAAAAGTTACGTCTAATTGCTTAAGAATACTATAATAAAGGCAAAAACTAGATCCTTACGCAATCTTCAAAGATTTAAAAAATCAGCCAATGCTTAATCATCGTATTAGCAACAAGTTAATCAGTGAAAACTAATATGAAGTTTAACTTTAATAGCCGTAATATTACCCAAACGTATATGTAATTAATTACTAATTTATAAAGGATCGTCTTATTGTAATTCTTATAAGTATTCCATAATATGTACCTTTTGAAAATGGTTATGCGATACGTTAAACCACTTTACAAACTAACTAAATCAGGCGTCTATTGGTTCTTAACGTACCAATCGCATTTTAAGTTGAGATTAGGCATGCAATTTTAAACATAGGTGTTGGTAGGCCTTAGAAGTTGCAACGTTGTCGATTCGATTGGTCTTTGAAGTAATAGTAGTATTGCGTGGTCCGATGGTGGATGTATTATTATAGGTTTGGCAGACCGCTAGCCGGTCTGCACTGTAATTTGTATAGCCAATTGTTTGGTTCGTGCCCTAGAGTAAAGTGCAGCGTACTGCACTCGACTTACACTCAATTCAGTAAGTCTACATAAAGCAATACACTCAACTTGCAGTTTAATATAGTCAACTTTACTGTAAGTAAAGTTGACTTACTGTATTGCATATAATACTATTTTAATATTGGCGGCTTTTTAGTTTGTACGCGTACGCTAGTGTGGCTAACTAATCTTTTTCGGTTACTACCAAATTACCTCCTCGTTAACTGGCTAGACCCCTGTTAATTCCAATTGACTTCCATACTGAATTGCATCCAATTACATGCAAATTAACCCCATTTGACCTTAATTGCTCCGTTGCTCCAAGGTCCGAATTCATTAACTCCCACAAAAAGTTCTTTCGCTATAGCCTTTTGCAGTCTTCCACTTTAACTGTGCCACTCATACAGATCATCATTATTAATCCTCTAATAGTATTTCAGTTTGCTAACACATCCCTGTCCACCGTCACATGATTTGGGCTTTCCGGGTAGCTTGTTAACGTAGCCCTCGATGCGTATGGTTAGCCTGTTACTATTTACAAACCTCTCTAGAGCCTTGTTTAGCGTTGCTTTCGTTATGGCATTTACGGTATTGTCTTTACCATCGATTCATAGGAACTTCTTAATCTCCCTCACTTCGTAGGCTTTACGAAATACCATTACGTCGATTATTAGACTTTTTTTGCTGGTGGTTCCAAGCTTTGAAAGGTATTTAAAGAGGCTTCTTAAGTTGGTACAAATCACTACCAGGATAGGAGGAATCTTAAGCTACCTGGTGATAAGGTTAAGAGTCTCCCACAATGTTATGCCTACATTAAAGCCTGTCATTATACCGTAAACTTTTAAAGCAACACACTTCTTATAATTCTCTTACACTTAACTAAAGTCTAGTAAATTAAGTTGCTGATAATGTTAAACTGGTCTTCTTGCCTATCTTTATGAATGAGGGTTATTAGGAAGCCTATTTGTAAAGATAGGTCGATGTTATTTACAAAGGATCAGTCCGTAAATATTATCTGCTTAGCCTTTAAAAGGTCGATTAAAACCATATGAATCCCGCGGTCTAAGTTTCGCATTTACCACTTAAGCCTTTTATTTAGTTGGTTAAAGTCCTCATTCATTAGTATTTATGCTTATACCATAATAAATAAATCGTAAAAGGTATTCAGTTAGCATAAGATAGTAATATAGTTACCTCAAATACGCTATTTCAGGTATTATTAAGCCCTGGCTTCGTCAGTCTTGTCAGTTACAGCCAAAACAACGCCTTAACCCTTTTGACGAAAGTTAAGGCCGGTATTGATACCAAGTATGCGGATTGATAATCTATTAAAGTCTAATTGGGTATTTTCCGTTAATATCGTTACCGGCTTACAATTTTAAAACTCAAAGTCTTTAATCGTTTTCTATTTAAATATTACTAAGCTAGCCATTCCAACGAAAAGGGTATAGTCCGTTTATATACCTATTACGCCGAAATCCCTTTTTACGTCACTAACAGATACGGGTCGTAGGTTAAAGACTTTATCGCCAGCCGTAACATAAAATACGACTAGTAGGTTAAGAATTAGTAGACGACTATTTTAACTAATCCGTATAGTGGCTTAATACAACGTATTACCGTGCCTAAAGGTTATATGACACGGAGTTCCTGTGGAAGTTTTAGTAATACAATCCGCTGTAAATCCGTTACTAATTATGTATAAGCTTGAATTATATTACGGTCATTAAACGTAAAATTACCTTTAGTTTTGGCTAGTCAACTTGCTTCCAAAGCAACCACCAAACGCTAGCTAATCTTTCAAATCGTTAGCAATTGTATTAAAATCTAGTTCTTGCCTTTATTGCCGTATCTTTAAGCGATTAGTCGTAACTTTCCGTAAGGTTGCCCTGTGGTCTTCCCCTTCATCTCATAAATAATCCTCGACTTAAAAATCGTTACATTTGGGGGTTAAAGGTTAAAATAGGTTTTCGATACGAATTATACAACCCCTCGAGTTAACAGGCCGTTAATTTCGACTTTGTCGCTTTCTTTAAAAGTTTTGCTGAAGGTTTTAATCATTCCTTACGTTTGGAGTTTTAATACCAAGTCTTTGTTATCCTTTTCTTTTCTATTTACCTGAGTAATATTATAGATACGCCCCGGTATATATTTCTTTTCTTTAACGTTTTTTTTTCTCAGGTGTCGCCCGCACCTACGGCATTCTATCGGCTTGTCTATAACGAATGGAGGAGGTTCGTGTCAACTCGGTTATTTAGATTAAGAGGTTTAAGGGTTTTTATCTTTAGTAACCCTAATGTAAGGCTTAGCTGAATTGATTCGACAAGATATAAAATCTTTAGCTATTTTAATAACTATTTTAAAGTTTTTGATACTTAATATATTCTATAGGCCCTCCTATTTTCCCGGCTCCCTCTACACAAAGACTTCACTTTATGATGGTAAATTAAATACGTTAATTGTTAAAAGATTGTTTTTGGTATTAAGGGCGTTATTAACCTGGCAGCGTGCCGATTTCTTCGTAGTTCCCTTAATGCTTTACTATAAGCTATAGCACGTTTTTAAGTACTTGTTAAGGGCGAAGATTTACTCATAAGGCGTGGGTACACTCCAAAAACTAAAAACGTTAGCACTAAGCCGTTAGGGTCCACGGTATCGTTAAGGTCTTTCACTATCATCTATAGGCGTGCCACCGGATCCGTAAAGCTTTCAATATTTAACGTAAGGATATTATACGCTCGGTGAAGTAGTGTATCTACCTTTTTAACCTTTCTAATACTTTAGTAGGATTTCACAGGTACCTATTTACAATAAATACCCATTTTCTTAGCATTTTCCTAAAACTCCACCGGGGTAAAATTTGTACCGGTATCGTAAACAACGACATTTAGTAGGCCTAGATACGTGTTAATCTACAATATCTTTAATATTTCCTACGTATCTTTTCTCAAAAGGGACTTTAGAAATTTAATCCTGTAAAAAGAGGTTGCAGAATCAATAACGTAAAGGATAAGCTTATTATTTAAGTAAAATATATCGACGAAAATATCGTATTTAAAATCCTTATTGTTCTTTAATGTAAACTTAAATCTCGGGGGGGCTTAGATATATATTTAATAGTATTGGTAAAGCATTTTAATAGCTTTTAAGGTAAAGTATTTTATATCGTTATACTCTACAGATTCTAGGACTTTGTATAGCTTATCAACAACTAGGTAATTGAAACGCCAGTATAATTAACGTATTTCCGTCTCCGTTAAGTTTAACACCACTGCTTTAAGGCCTTAAAGATAAAATCATAGGAGCCTCTACTTAAGGGCAAGTAAAAACCTCTAGCCGTTTTTAACCAACTTGTTTATATTGATGTTAACGTTGAAATCGAGGGTCTTTATGTCCTTTAAGCAAAAAAGGAAAAGTATAGGGAACTTAAGGATGTAAAACTTGATTACTTTTACAATAGTTCGAATTACCATTATCCTTAGTAACGATAGTTATTCGCTCATGCCAAAGCCAACTTTGGCTTTACCAGTATTGTAATGGTTAATCTCAATAGCTATAATGATTTTCCTCTGTAGCGCCACATATTACGAATAGCTTTTTATTAAGTACCTTACTACCCTTATGTCTGGCATAATACTCTGAAACGTATAGTCCGCGTAACGATCGTGAAGGTCAAAGGTGCATAAGGGGTCAGAAGCTTAGTTAGAGCAAAGGTAAGGGTCTTTACCACCTAAATAGTATAAGAAGGCGTGGTTAGCTAATTACTAGGCTTTACTAAAATTAGTATCTTCGTGCTAATTAATCTGCTTGGGAGTGTTGGCAACGTCAATTGACTTATCACCTTTAATATTTGCGATTTGATCCAAGTAATCCTATTCTAAAGTAGTAGAGTATTATGCTTGATATGCTGTTTTTCTATTATTACGCTAGTCAGGGGGATGCCGGGTTAACCAGTAGCCAAACTTGATATAGATCTAATATCTATTACTACTATTACAACGATAGTGCTTGCGGTTAACAAGTCCGCCTGAATTTTGTTAGCGCCAGTATGGCTACTACCTCTAGTCTAAGGCTAGTGGGTCAAACTTTAGGCGTTATAAGCGCCCGTACTTGCGGTCGACGTAATTTACCATCGCCAGGTCGTCTTTATTCACGTTAAGGAAGTTGCCGGCTTAGGAGTATATACCAAGCGAGTTTGGTATACGCGCGATTAAAGTAGCAAGCGAGGACCGTAACTGGCCAAAGAAGCCTTCGAAGGTGACATTTAGGCGTTATAGGGCGTATTCAAACTCGCTAACGCCCGTAATTGCTGCCCGTACCTATTCGCGAAATATGGCCTTGCTAGCGTAGGCTTTTCCTATTGCTTTCTGACATAGTTTTAACTTGTCAAGCATTTAATTAAGGACGTCCATTAGTATTTTCTCCTCTTTTTTCTTTGCTATTATTGTAGTTCACCTCGTAGTAGCTTAGTTTATATAGTATTAGGTAATGTGGACGTAGTATTCTAAGTGGCCCTTTATACTACCGTAAATTTCGCGAATCATGGTTACTTAAGTTAGAAAGGTTAGGTAGTAATCCTTAACGTACCCCATGAATATTCCAGGAAAAAGTGACTAAAAACTATAAGAAGGAACCTCTATTCACTTATAAATGTTTATGAAAGGTATTATCTTAATATTAAAGAGGTTGTAAAGCTTTTCGTTATAATTTTCTGTATTATCCCAAATCTTGGCGAAATCCGTTATAAGTTTGTAATTGGTATTAACCATCTTAACAGGTTTTGGAAGAAGGTCGCGGTAATCGTTTTAACCGTAAGTGGTATTTCCTGGCGTTTTAAGCTTTGGAGTTTCTGAAGTGCGGTATTAGGGGTAATTACCAGTCGCCTAACTCGAAGGGTAAAGTTCTGTGATAGGACCTATAGTGGGTTCCCATACGTGGGTAAATCTAAAAAAAGAAGGTTTTTGAGGGGTTTGACGATTAAATTGTTCAAGAGCTATGTGTACTTAAAGGTTTCAAAAAGCTTGACGATCCTGCTCAATTGACTAGTGTAAAGCGCCAACGTTAATACCTCTGGCCGCGTTGGCGGCCGCTGCTTTATGTATCTTGCCACCACTAAAAGTGTACTATGTGCTGTTACGTAAAGGTACTAAATTTCTGAGCAGGTTAATAGGTTCCTTATCGCTAGCCAGTAAAATGGTTTAACTTAGCTAAAAGTATGTTAAAGATCTCTTAAAACGTATATGTGGGCGTTAAAAGTCCTTAATACTTTTTCCTTTTCCTTGGGGATCAGGGTTTTCAAGGCGGTTTTTAAGCTGGTTTAGGTTAAAGAAGGGTTTTACCAACTTATTAGAGGCTTTTTTTAACACGTAAATTCCTCAGCGTTTTAGTTTAGCCCTTAATTTGGATTTAATGCCATTTTAAATATTTTTTCACATGTTAAAAGTTCAGTCGCCAAAGAGGTTACAGAAGTTTCAGAAAGCCCGGTCGCCGCGATCGAACTCTTCGCCGCCGTCCTACTTAACGATATAATAGCCAATGTAGTTAATTAGGTGCTTTTATATTAAGTCTTCGTCGACATCTCATCCCCATAAGTTTTTATCGTAGTACTTTGTAAAGATAGATCCTAAGACGTTAATTCTCTTTTAAATTTTTGGCGTAGGTGTTATCTTAAGGTTTAGGTTTGTGTAGGATGTATAAAGCGAGGGACTTAGTGATTTTGGGCGTAGAGATTTGGTGTTTTAACGTGAAGTTGCGTGGGAATTTGGCGACTTGGTGACTTGGTGTAAGGTCGCGCGACGTGGTTTTCTTAGCACGACTTGGTGTTTTCGCTTAAAGTAGCGAACTTGACGATTAAGGTGATATAGGCAGTGAAAAGAGTAAAGTATAGGTAGAGGTTTGGTATAAAGGGTAAGGTTGAAGGTCGATATTAGTGGTAAAGGGCGAAGGTTATTTGTTATTTAGCGTAAGGACTTAGTTAGTTTTCTGCAGTAGTAACATCCGAAGTAGTATTGACTTAGCTATTTGCCAACTTGCCGAACTTTGAGACTTCTAACAGTTAATATCAACGTCTTTAAGAAAGGTTAATAATGATTCCTTAATGTTTTCAATAGCGATACCGTCGCTACCTCTAATCTGCCGTAAAAACTGACACAGTCTAAAGGTCTTCCTTATGTACTGCCGTAAAGACTAACACAGTAGTAAAGACCCTTTGCAAAGATTTTTCTGATACCCTAGCCGCCGTTATTGACGTAGAGAATAACCGGAAAGTAAATTCTTCTTTTACTTAGCTTATCTGTGCTTAACCTAATAAGTACTGATCAGTGTTGGTAGGCCTTAAACGTTGCAACGTTGTCGATTCGATTCATCTTCGAAGTAATAGTATTATTGCGTGGTCAGATGATGAATGTATTGTTCTAGGTTTGGCAGACCGCTAGCTAGTTTGCACTGTAATTTGTATGGCCAATCGCTTGGCCCGTGCTCTAGAGTGAAGTGTAGCGTACTGCACTCGACTTACACCCAATGCGGCAAGTCTCCACAAAGCAATACACTCAACTTACAGTTTAGTATAGTCAACTTTACTGTAAGTAAAGTTGACCTACTGCACTGCATGTAATACTATTCCAACACTAGGATCTTTTCTTATTAATTACATAAAATATTGATTTCGATTTAGTCCGTCTATAAACTTATAATACCCCTTTCGACAGAACTGCTAGCTTTATAGAATCGGAATAATATGCGATTAAGGACTGAAATTACTGGAACTATACACCGGTGGCGATTCTGGCAAAGAGTAAACATATAAATTTCAACGGATCGTTAATCCATAAACATAATATTAAAAATGGTAATATATACCTTAACTTCTATTGGAAGGATTGAGACGTTGACATGATTACAACGAATAAAACAAATATAGTTAATATTAAAAAGTATCTAAGGTAGCGCGTTTGTAACAATTATATCGCAATTTTATACCAATTGGTGGATTTTAACGATTTTTTAATTACGGTACAAACTTAAAACCTAATGGACGAAAACTACAATCGACTAAATAAAAGGTTGGATTAATAGATAAAGAACTTGAATCATAGGATTAATATAATTCCAATTAACTTATTACATGCCAAATTTGTTCGCAGGTCTTTCGATCATTGCAACGTTGTCGATTCGATTGGTTGAAGTAACAGGTGTATTGCGTTGCTTAAGTGGTAGATGTATTGTTCTAGGTTTGGCAGACCGCTAGCTGGTCTGCACAGTAATTTGTATGGCTAATTGCTTGGCCCGTACCCTAGAGTGAAGTGTAGCGTACTGCACTTGACTTATACCCAATGCGGTAAGTCTCCACAAAGCAATACACTCAAATTGCAGTTCAGTATAGTCAACTTTACTTACAGTAAAGTAGACCTACTGCACTGCATGTAGTACTATTCCAACAAAATGAATAATTTTTACATACGGTTTTTTCATAAACAATACAGATGTATTGTTACACAATAAACTTTTTTATTATAATTATGAACGAAAATGGGTTGCAGGAAAGCCATTTTAAAATATAAAAAACCCAACCTATTAAACCTTTGTTAAATGCAAAATGAATACGAAAAACGTACTAGCTTTAAACGTTTACGGTATAATAACCAACTTTAACTTCGGTATAACAACATAGAAAACCTTTAATATTGTTACCAAACGAATGAAGATTCTACCTATTTCGGTTGTAATTTATACCGATTTAAAAAAAACCGTTTGAATGCCTTTTGAAACTAGGAATAATTAAGGAAAAACACCTTATAATTAATGTGATGATACTTTGTGAAATTTACAAAAGTAGGGAAGTCAAGAAGTTTAAATAGATTAACGGTAAAGATAATCCAGCGGATACAATGACGAAATCAATATCAAATAAAGCCTTAAAAAGGTTTGTAAATAGGAATAAACTAGTTATACGTATCAAAGATTACGTTAAAAAGCCACTTAATAAGGTTAAGCTATGTACCGACAAGCAGGAAGGAAAATAGGGGTACTTTAGTAAATTGGAAGACTATCAAGAGGTATTGGATAGCTTAGGGGGTAAAGACCAATGCAGCAACGAATGTGGTGGTTGTTTTAATGGAAAGGCAATGTTATTGATAGTAAGAATGCGTAAGAGAAGAAGTTTAAGTTTGGCCTGCAGGGCCAAACAAACAAGAAAGACTAAGTATGTACAATTGAGCATAGACCACCACTTGCAAGGATCCTCAGTCAATTGCCCTGACTTTGACCCCCCAGACCAGTAAAAAAGGAAGTTAAAACCGCCAAGTAAATTGATTAGCACAGTTAACTTAAAAATCTATATAAATCTGTACCGAAAGATTCACATACAGGAGTTGATAGAGTTGAAACTGTGAATTGTGAGGTTAAATGAGATAATTAAAGTTAATTTAGATATGGAATTAATAGGGGTCTAGCCGGTTGACGAGGAGGCACTTCAAAAGCTACCGGAAATTAATAGTCGACTATACTAGCGTAAGCATATAAAACAAAAAGCTGTCAGTGTTAAAACAGTAATTACAATGTAGTCAGTCAACTGTATTGTCAAGTAAGTTAATTGTACTAACTACAAGTTAAGTGTATTGTTTTGTGGGTTAACTATATTAATTGTAAAGTTAAGTACAGTACGTGCTCAATTCAAACTAAGATACATGCCAAGCAATTAGCCATACAAATTAGTATGCAGATCGGCTAGCGGTCTGCTAAACCTAGAGCAATACATTCACCACTTAACCACATAATACTACTGTTACTTCGACCACGATTCGAATCGACAACATTACAACGTCTAACGAGCTATCAGGCAAGGCCTATCAACAATTGCAAAATTTTAAAAAAAGAAAAAAATAGAACAAAAGAAATTAATAATTGAAAAAAAAAAAAAAAAAAAAGGCCCGCTGCACCGCCCTAGCAGCCCTCGACCCCTTCGCCAGCGCAGCCAGTCCCGTGGCTGCGGTGTTTTTTCCGCGTGTTGTAAGGACGCCGCCCCGGCAGCCCCCACGACTGACCGACCAACCGGATGGCGGGCTGAGCGGGTGATATTTGACTGACCCGATAGTGATAGGGTGGCGACCAAGCAG